>APFE030477682.1:11967-189453 GCA_000404065.3 Pinus taeda
TTAATTATAAATGATACCATATTATTCTATGAATAATTTGTTTTAAAGTCAATAAAATGTGATGTTGTTGTGTCGTTATTTATGCTTATTAATATACACAAATCAGATTTCAAATAGCTAAATGTTTTTTCCATCTTTTGCACTTTCTCTTAAAAGTTGTTGGCGTGCCTTCATCTCTAAAAAAAGATTTTTTTTTTATTACGTGGCATTTTCATTGTGAAGTTCAACTAACTAACACTCTAGAGATTCGTAGGGCAACACTAAATAAAGCAGTTGTCTTTAACGCGACTTTTTGAAAGCCTTTCTGGTGGCTTTTTCCGATCAAAATCCGGCAGTAAATTACTGGAATCACAAGTTTGATAGCTAGTTTCTGCACAATCAAAGCGTCCCAGGGGTTTTCCAGGGTGCTGAATCCAAATATGCAGTTAAAAAACCATTTTAACTGCAATTTCTTTCGCCGGATTCCGTCACCGGAATCTCCAAAAAATCGCATTATAAACAACTCCCTAAATAAATCTCTTCCATGTAATGTTTTTAAATCAACCCTCTGCCCTTCGAATGTTGTCAGCATTCTTTTTGCACCCCTAAGGTGCAAATGCTAGTAATATTGATTGTTAATATTGGGTTTCTCGTGTCACCTCACTTTATGACCAACCATGTTAGTCAAACTTTCCGTTATTATTAAAAAAAAATCAATGTCATTTAAAGATTTATCTAAACTTTAACTATTAATTAATTAAGCAATAGTTTCTTTAAAAATGTAAAGTATTTTCAAGTTAAATTTTTTAAATATTGTATTAAGTATTTTTTATTCTATGTTGATGACATTTTTAAAATTGTAGGTGTTTTTATTCTTTTATGATCATAATATATTATTTATTTTGTTAATTAAGTTTAATTTGAGTAATTGTGGATTAAGGGTTATTTTCTCAGTTGAGGTTTTATTCTAAGTTGTAATATGTTGAGCTTGTAAAGAGTAGATTATTGTAATGGCTTCTAGTCTTGTTACTATTTAACTTTGATGGTGTTTTTTTTCCTTTTCTTTTATAATCATAATATATATTATTCATTTTGTTAATTAAGTTTAATTTGAGTAGTTGTGGATGGAGTGTTATTCTCTTCATTTTAAGCTATAATATGTTGAGCTTATAAAGAGTATATTATTGTAATGGCTTCCAGCCTTGTTATTAACTTGGCCTTGTACCCTTGAGAATTTATAGTTTATCCTAAATATCATCCTTTAAATGAGGTGAAATGCTCCATATTTCTTCACAGGATATGCTACCTAGAAAAAGAAAAAGAAAAAATGAACAACAAAACAAACACATGATTCACCTTATTTTTAAATGGGATGACAATAACTATTAAAATAATTGCAATGCTATTATAAATGGGCATACCTTTGCCAACTTTAAGTTACAATTTTTGAACATGTATCCGAGTGATGCAATTACCCATAATTAAATATGCAACTAATTACATCAATTTATGCGATTAATAATCAACAAACAACTATTCAACTAATTAGCATAGAATTTGCTAAAACACGAGTAGAGACGACTTACCCGTAGTAATGATATTTCTTACTTGTAACTCTGGGATTGAATGCTATTTGAATCCCGCTAACTGCAACAAAATTTTAGGGGACGACTCTCCACCCAACCATAGGCTCAACTGCACATAATCTTTCTACAACTGGCCACCATCGAGCCCTCAGTCAACGTACTATTACCAAGGAATCATTTGTCTTAGAACACTTTTCTCCCAAGAGAATGGATGAAGGAATGGATCCCTCTCATCCTCCCCGTCGTCCATTAAATAGACCAAAAATGGAAAAGGTCCACATGCACACAGTCATGTGTCAACATGCAATTTTTATTTCTTTATTTTAAGTTTTACTTAATTTAACATTTCTCTTAATTTAACTCTTTTTTACTTTTTGTTAATTTTACTTATTTTTACAATTTTAATAGTTTACTTTTATATATATATAGAACTCCAATTTATTATTTACTATTTTATTTTATTTATTTATTATTTTTATTATGTTCTCTTCATTATTTATATTTATTTAGTATTATTATATTTTCTTTATTATTTATTTACTATTATTATCTTTTCCTTTATGGTTTACTATTTAGTTACTATTATTATATTTTCTTTATTGTTTATTATTTATTTACTTATATTTTATTTTATTTTATTTTTATTTTTATTTTTGAATAAAGACTAATTCTATTAATATGAAAAAAAGAGATATTTACAATGAGGTCGCAGCCTCAGAGGGTGAGTGACCCAGCCCTCGACAGAAGAAGCAGAGTGCAGAGAGGAGCAACTGAACATGTATGTGTGCATCGTTTACAACCCTGAAAAGAACTGTTTCCAGTTAACTATTCCTTGCAAGCAAAAAAGCGCCTAGCAGAGGACATTTACAGCCTGAGTATTCTTCGGCAACATTGAACCATCCATCGGCATTCCCAAAAAATTGAAACATCCACCGGTATTCCCAAAAAATTGAAACATTCACCAGCATACCCAAAAAGACTTGCAGAGGTCGGATAAGGAGCTGACCGAAACTTGCAGCTTGACCATATAACATCGAAAAGACAGTAACATAGATTATAAAACAAAACTTAGACCTTGGAGGTGACGCAACCAGACTGCGAAGAGGAAGAAATTACTCATGCGGTATCGGAGGGTCGGTGCCCCGCTTAGCTTGAGTATCTGGTGCAGCGACCCAGATGACATCTTCCTCGCCTTCCGCTCTGCCTTCTGTAGGGGTGACGAGATGAAGAATACCAAAATCGTGCTGAACAGGACCGCAAACAATAACTTCTTCCTGAGGCGGAGTGCGTTGACGGGTGGCATCCTCAGCGGCAGGGGAGTCCTCCTGCATGTGTTCGGCGGTGAACTTCGGTTCTTCCCCTTCTCCCTGAGCCAGACTTTCCTTCAGAGATGGGGTGGAAGAAGAGCTAAGCGGGTCCTCATGCAATTCCGCCTCTTCCGCAACCAGAATGGTAGTCGTAAAGGTAATCACGGGCTAGTTCAGACGACTGTGGAATGTGAAGCGGGAAGTCTGGAAGGAGGAATTCGGGACAGGTCTGGATGGATTTGGGGGGGGGGGGGGGGGTGAAGTCGGAGAGGCAGAGGAAATTGGAATGATGAGCGGAGAAGGGGATTGCAGGGCTCGACCTCTGGGAGCCGAAGAGCCTCCTCTGCGCGGAACTCCTCTGCTGCGAGGCATTGTGAGCACCTGTTTGCGACTGTGAAAACCGAACAGCGGAGAGTTGGGGGTCGGGGAAGAGGCTTGCGCAACAGTCTCAACCTCAAGAAGAAGAAACCTACACTTAGACTTGCCAATGCTCCGAGACAGGAAATGCCAATGGCGGGGAGGGAGCTGGGCGGTTATAACGTTGTTGGACCTCATGATCGGCCTGCTCTGAGGCGTAAATGCCTCTGCATTCCACAGAGCTCCATTAATGCCTAAAGGTACCATAATAAACGCGCACATTAACCCAGGATTGTTCCTCTACTGTGAGATCTGCCTGTTTAAATGCGACCAGGTGGCCATCCAGCTGCCGAGAGGGAGTTATACGTGCTGGGCACGCGCTCGAAGATCACCCGCATCCGGGTTACTTATATTTTAATAATATATTATATTATTTATTATTATTAAGGGACATTACATACTCTTATTCTTTAAGGAACTTCGTCCCGAAGTTAAGTTGAATCATTTAACATTTTATTTTATTTTGTTATTTATTACTTCATGTTTGCCCTACATCCTCTATTGAACTAGTATAACGAGCATGCATCGAAAATTTCCACAACACTCGGGAAATCCCAAAGAATATCTATCATTTTTCCCACTTTCAGAACCAGGCATAAGCCTCATTGGTCTGTACCATAGCCCAAGGCTAGCCCCAAGGCTCAAACCTCATATGTCCCAAGGCAGGCACCCTGTTCAGTACTCCAAGCATCCCGAAAGGTTGGTTCCAAGGCTCACGCTCGACTTAGACCTCATTTGCCCCAAGGCAGACACCTGACTCAGTACTCCGCACTCCTCTTCCTCCACACTCACTAAGGTGCACAACCCCAAAGGCTGGCCCACTCCCTCCATACTCACTAAGGTGCACAACCCTAAACATTGAATTCCTTACACCCCACCAGACTTCGACATCTCAATCCAATATCAGGCACTTGATCTACAATATTAGACACTTGGCCTCCTTAAAATGGTCCCATAACCCCTCAAGAGTTATCCATCAAGAGTTATACAAGACAAAGGAACCACTAGCATATGTAGTGTTGATTGAGTACGTTCCTAGCCTATATGGTGTTTCATATTCTCCCTCGCAGGTATGGGCTCCCACGAGATCATCAAATAATCGGCCCTCTCGGCGCATTTGTGGATTTCATGTCAATCATCACATCTCAACATGCAACCAATGCATTAGTTATAACATCATAATATCATAGAAAATAATCCATATGCCAAGCCTTGCATGTCATCATGATAACATAACATCCTTGTTATCGCAACATTTTGGATAGTAAAGAACTGCAGGCTCATGCATGTCATAACATCTTCATGCAATTACCACATGTTTCACATCATAATCCATATGCATCATATCCATCATGAGCATACCACATTATTATCATAACAACTAAATAAATAAGAACCATATGTACATTATTATCCTCATACCATCATATCACGAAACATCCTTACAATATTATACTTCAACATTTCCATATTGACATAACATATAATTGAAACCAAACCTCATACATAATACCATAATGTATTAATAAAATTTAAGCCATAAAACATGATTCAAATGTTTAAAATTTGTTTTTTCACCAATCAACAACTTTATATATATATTATATATATATTATAGTCACCTTTCTTTATTAAAAATATATAAATAAAAGATAACACTTAATAAACACAAATATTAAAAAATAAATAAAACAATAAAAATTCCTTTCTTTTAAAACCATCATTTCACTTCAAATCACTTTGTCTTAATCTATATAAACTCATTATTCAACATAAATAATAATATAATAACATTACAAATAAATAATAACTTTACCAATATTATATAAAATAATTTAGTCCACTTTATTATTGAAAATTTAGGGGCTAATATTTGTAGATGGACTACTATTCCATGCTTTTTCCAAAAAAAATATTGCCCAATTTGCATTTTTCTAAAAAAAATTCGCTCAAATTTTATAATACAAATTATTTTAGCTAAAAAACATATTTGTCTAATATAAAATAATTAAAAACATATTTTTTTTACAACATTATCATCAAACATTTTAAAATTTAAATATTAAAAACTAAACTTGAAATAAACTACATTCTTAAATTTACCATACACTTTATAAATAATATATTATATAATTATGATAACAGAGAAACAATTCGTTTTAAAAAATGTCCAGTTTTCAAACTTCATTACATAACCATTATTCTTTAACTTTTCACTTTACATGAGTCACACCATGTAATATGTTTTTTTTTTTTACTTCACATTATATATTTAGAATATAATATTATTTGTTTATTTAAAAATCAAACTTTCACCACTCCATAGTGGTATGTGGGTTGAAACACGTGGAGTGGTTTTCCCATTGGTTATAGATATGTATCAAACTTTAATGGTGATTTTTTGAGTTTTTAATTTATTTTTCACCATGGGGCTTTCACAAATTAGATTCTGATTATCTAAAATTTTAAGTAGTTGCGATAAATTAATAGTTACGAGTTAATTTCGAGTTCTCTCCCACCTTTAGAATTTCAAATTTTATAATTTATACAGTTAAAGTAACAAAATTTAATTGTATTATTTCTGTATTAACTATTTAATATTTATGAGACTTGAAAAAATTCAATCATACCTCAGCCTTAGCATTACTTTCCACAAGAATTAATAATGATATTTGGAATAACGGAGAGGGTATCTAGTTGAAGATCACATCTCATGAATTCCATGAAAAATATATAATTATAATTAGCATATTGCAAGCCTTCGAAAAAGTTCCGTTAAACATAAGCTACACGTGACCAATTAGATGAGCGAGACCCATGCAAGCATGCATTTACAAAATATTGTTGTAACTGTAAATGATTGAACTTCATTCATAGTAATTTTCGTGCCAAAGAGTCATAATGGTATAGCTTCTTATCATTAGATTAATGGTTGACAATTATATCTATTAAGTTATTTTATTAATCTTAAATTATATATATATATATATTAGTGGAAACACTGTTTTACTTGCAATTATATATTTTTCGTTTTTGTTTGTTTGTTTTTTTTGCGATTTCTACATTAAAATGCCTATAAGCTTTAAAAGTTTGAGCCTAATCTAATCACTCATAATTAAATGTGCAACTAATTCCATTAATTTATGCAATTAATAATCAACAGATTAAACACAAAACTATTCAACTAATTAGCATAGAATTTCCAAAAACATGAGTAAAGATAATTTATCGGTTGTTGTTACAATGATATTTCTTACTTGTGATCCTTTAGTTAAACACTATATGAATCCGTTAACCACAACAAAGTTTTTGGAGACGACTCTCCACCCAACCGTAGCCTCAACTTCACACAATCTTTTTACAACTGACCACCCTGAACCCTTAATCAACGTATCTGAACCCTTAATCAATGTATTATCGCTAGGGAATTCTTAGACTTAGAACAATTTTCTGTCGAGAAAATGGATAAAGAAATGAATCCCTCGCATCGTCCTCATCGTTCATTAAATAGACCAAAAATAGAAAAGGATCCTCATGCACACATTTCATGTGTCAACATGCAATTTTTATTTCTTCATTTAAGTTTTACTTAATTTAACTCTTTCTTATTTTATTCCTTTTTTGGTTAACTTTACTTATTTTTATAATTTACTTTTATTTATATTTATTTAAACTCCAATTTATTATTACTATTTATTTATTTATTATTATTATATTATCTTTCTTTAGTTAATATTTATTTACTATTATTATATTTTCTTTATGGTTTACTATTATTTACCATTATTATCTTTTTTTTTATTGTTTATATTTATATACTTATATTTTAATATTATATTTATTATTATTATTATTATCATGGGACATTACAAGTGAGGTTATAAGAGATTACCATATGATTAATCAAATCTTTATAGTTCAAATTATTGTTAAAGAGATTAGACATCAACCATTGAAAGTCTTTTATTGTTTTTTGTATATTTGAAAAATCTTTGAGTCCATGCTATGAGATTGCATAATATTGACATTTTTTACCCTCATTGTTGTTATAGAGAAGACTTCATATGACATTAATAGATGATTATTTCATACACATCATGATTTTTTTCTATATTCAAGAGTATCATTAGGGTTAAGCATGAATGCACTTTTTCCTCGAGAGTTTACACGTTGATGAACTTAACATTTACATCTAGGAAAACATATATATAGATAATGATGGCCCTTTACACTACATTTTGATTGCATTGCTCATATTTAGAGAGGATGCGATCCTCTTAACACTCCTTTTGACAATGTACAAAAGAAATCATAATTCTCTTGTTAGTTTTGGTCATTGCAAACCATTAGTAGTGAACCTTAGAAAAAATAAGGATATGATATTTATCATCTCTAAGAGTACACATTTTAATTTTTAGTTAATTTTGAGAGGAGGATTGTATTGCAATGTGTTTTTAGTACAAGATCCAATTAACTTGTCCTTGATTTAGCTAAGCCTAATTTCCTAACCCTAACTCAATAAAGGGCATACATCCCTTTCTTTACTAGAACATTAGGATTTCCTTATACACTTTTAATACTTATCCTCTTCACAAAGGATGTGATTCTCTTAACACTCCCTTTGGGGTATATCAAGAAAGCATAATTCTCTCGTTAGTTTTTGTCATTACAAACCAATAGTAGTGAACCTTAGAAAAACTAAGGATATGATATTTATCATCTCCAAGAATACATTTTTTATTTTTTCAATTATTTTTAGAGAGGAAGAAGATAATATTACAATGTGTTTTTATTACATAATCCAATTAACTTGTCTTAGATTTAGTTAAGCCCAATTTCCTAACCCTAACTCAATCTAGAGTATACATCCCTTTCTTTACTAAAACATTAGTAGTTCTTTATACACTTCTAATACATATCCTCAACTATGAAACATTAATATTTTTATACACTTTTAATACATATCCTCAACTATGAACTTATTCCAAAGCTATCCTTTATTAAAAATGATTGAAGACAATAATCCATTATACTCCAAAATACAATCAATTACAATCAAACAATTTCTCTTACAATCCATTACAAACAAACAATTTCTCTTGTATTGGATCAATATCAAGTTTCACACCCATCTCATCATTCACATTAAAAACAAGGGAGCCACTGCCGTGGCGGTAGTCCCTGACGGGGCCGGGGTCTGCTACAACAACACAATACAAACAACTTAGACCTCGTGAATTTTGTAGCCGATGGGCACACTCAATTGATTTCTGAAAATTTGTCTCATATCATTTATGGAATACTTAGAAAAATTTGTCTCATATCATTTATGGAATACTTAGAAAGGTAAGTATAATTCTTTCTTGACCGTTGTAAAGCGGTTATATCAATATTCATAATAATAATAATTTGTCAATAACTTTTATATACAACCTGCTCGGTCAATGAATTCATAACTTTTATAACTTTTCTATTTTAATTAATTGTGATTACAATTTAATTAGTTATAGTATACTTAAAAAAGCATTTACACGCTCAACATAAGTTTTCTATAAATTAATTATTCTTTAAATTAATTAGATATGGTATAGCTTCCTTAAACCCTCAATATTCATAATGTTATTTCTACATTTTAATTAGTTGTGGTATAACTTAAGTAAGCCTTTCACACCCAAAATACAATTTATTCCATAAATCAATGATATAGCTTCTATAAGCTCTTTATTCTTTATTCAATGTGGTTAATTTAGTTAAATATATAATAAGATATCTTCCTAGTTATACTCACAATAATTAGTGATTGTTTCATCTCTATAGCTTGTAGATATTTGAATTTATGGTTCATATCTTTGGTAACAATTATTTATATTTTACCTAAGTTTACTTAATTTCAGAAATTCTACAAACTTCGAAGATGTCAATCCATTTTGGCCGATGCAATATTGTTTGAGATTAACACGTAAAAATGGAGGCCATGTGCCCGGTAAATCTGAAAGAATGTGCAATGTAAGATAATATGTACAAAGCGTGACCCGGCAGGGACTACTGCCACGGCAGTGGCTCCCTTGTTAATTTTTAGAATTTTTAATTTTGATAAGTTATTAGTTTTTATAATGGTATGAATTTATTATTTATTTATGGGTTAGTTTTTAGAATTCTAAATTTTACTAAAATAAGTTTTTTTGTTTTTTTGGTTTTTGACAAATTTTTAGGATTTCTTAAGATTTTCTTTTGTGATTTTGTTAATTAATTAATTAATTAATTTACATATAGATTTTATGATTATAAATTATTATCATAAATATATTTATGATTATAAATTATTATGATAAATATATTTTTATTAGTTATCATTTTAGAATTTTGTGAATAATTTTTTCTTAATTTTATTAAAACATTTTATTTATATATAATTATTAATTTTTAGGATTAAATAAAAATATGTTAAGTGAACATAACCATATTAAGCAACCATATTAAGCTTATGTTATGGTATTGCTTACAATTAATAATTAATAATAGAGAAAGACAACCACGTAGCAGAGTTCAAGGACGGTTCCAGTTCCATTTATGGTGCTCACGAGAAGGTTATTCGGAGATATAAATGGCAAGCAATTCAAAAGGGTAGAAAATGCAATTCAAAAGTGTAGAAACATAAGGAACTCCAGAGAAGTCTTCCGTCGATTTCTTCTTTATAATCTTCCTGAACGTAATCCTGCAGCAGGAGACACATCATAATTTAGAAACAGTTAATGAATAAATGAACATCAGTAAGCTTTATCGTTGAAATTAGGTGGCATGAGTTAGAGAAAACTCACAAGGGAGCTAAGAAGAGTATGAGGGCAGTGAAATTTCCTGTCATGAGAGAACATATTCAGTAGTAAGTAACTTGCACAAAACTCCATGCGACCCTATATCTATATGAAACTAAACTTTGACAGAGCAAGTATGCATACCGAAGATCCCGAAAATGAAATGTGCAATAAACATTTTCGTAGCTTTCAGTGCGATCAGACGGGTTCCAACTGAATGAATGCAGCAACAACAACTATTAGCATGTAGGGGCGTCATGAAACCAAATTATTTATAGGCCTTGTAGCAGAATAACTGTGGGCGTATCGAAAAGGGCAGTTCCTATTTCGTATCCTATAAGGGCGTGTTAAGCCGATATAACACGCCGAATGCCCCTTGACATGGGGCGTGTTAAGCCGATATAACACGCCGAATGCCCCTTGACATGGGGCGTGTTAAGCCGATATAACACGCCGCGCGTTATCACCATCACCGTGCTTGATAACAATATATTGCTTGAGATTAATAATGGGAACCCATAACAAGTTAAGTAAATTAACCAAAACATAAGAGCCCAACAAAAAGGAAAAAAATGAACGAGATGTAAGAACTGATACATAAATCCGCATGAATGGTAGTGCAATGAAATCTAGGGTCCTTCTAAGGTTTTATGAATAAATATATATGTAACCCATGCTATGCAATATCAGAGAATAGGACACAGAGAAAGCTTAATATCAAAACCATAAACATCCAATAAGAGACAATAGACACCAGACTATATATATCTTAATATAGCCTAAACTAGAGAAAATGTTTAACAGCCAAAAAATATACATATATTATGAAGAAGAGAGAAGTCCATAAAGATACTAACCTTTACCACCGAGCATCCTCCGAGAGTAAGAGCGCTGCATAAACCACAGATGTGGACTGACTCCAGGCCGCAAGCTCAGTCTGTGTGATATTAGAAAAACTAGGACCGACCGACCCATGAAAGGAGAGAGTACATTAACAGGTCAAGAGAAGGATAAGAGCATAAGAGTTCAGCAATTATTCAGGGACGAAAGCTTGAGGCCGAGAGAAATCCAGAGACTACAACGAAGAAGAAAGAGATTTCATGACCCGTTAACAGAAATGACAGGCTAACCTGGGTATCAAGGGCCGAAAGTTATACCAGAGACATACAGGGAATGAACAGAGATTCCGGGACGGAGAGCCAAATTTGCAGACGATATTCCCCCGCGCAGGGGCACGCAGAGAAGTAAGGTCTAAAACTCGCACGGTGCAGTGAGAAGTGACTAAATAAGGGATGATTTACCTGTGGTAAATGCACGTCGTTGAGGCGGAACGACAAGCAACATGCAAGCATGAGGTCCTAATGTAGGACAAGTGGAGTACGCTGGAACGTGGCGGATTGTGGTGGAGTTCGGCATGCGATTGAGGGTTGCCAAATCAACGAGCTGTGATTGGAGCGGGTGCAGGCACGGTCGGAGGCACTGGTTGGAAAAACATATTTATTGATGATCAAGGGAAATACCTTGTTTACATGTTGATGATGATAGGAAATACCTTATTGATCAAGTACTATGGGAAACGAAGTGAACGCTAGCTTTACAAATTATTATTTTACGGAAAATAAAGTGATACCGCCATACCCTTGCTCGCTCTCACATCTTTTTGAAAAACTTATGATAAAACAATTTGTCGTCACTGAAATAACATCGGGGCACGTGAGGCCGGCAATAAGACCTCCAAACAAAAACTTTGGCTAAAGTTTTTTTGCGAGGAAACTGCACAGCGTAAACTTTGGTTAACGAGTAAATAACCGGTACAAATTTTAGGTTGCTATACTTTTGTATATACATTTGTACAGTAATATAAAGAGGTTAGGTTTTTGTTTAGAGAATAATGGAAAATTTTAGAATTCCATATTATAGTTGTTAAGCTTTAGAATTTTGGGTGTTTTGTGAATTTTTGATGTTGTTAATACATTTTCACTATTCAAATAAAAAAACAAAAAAACAAAAAACAATTTAACATTTTCATTATCAGATTTTTTGAAAAAAATAAATTCCCTCATTTCAACATTAAATTTGTCATGTAAAATTTGTCATGTAATTTTGTTTTGGAGTTGTCATAGAGGCCTGAGGAATGGCTCGGAAGGACAATAGTCCCTGTAATGTAGGCAAAAAAGAAATTCAAAAAATCTAGCAATGTTTGAATCATGTTTTTGTTTTTGATAGTGGAAATAGATTCAGCACTATCAAAAATTTCTAGGGCACTCAAAATATTGAAGTTTGATAACTTTAACTTGAAATTTAGAAAATTTCTTAGCAGATTTGATCAAAATATAACCTAGGGCACTCAAAATATTGAAGTTTGACAACTTTAACTTGAAATTTAGAAAATTTCTTAGCCGATTTTATCAAAATATAACCTAAATTTCGATAATTTTCAAATTAAAAAAAAAATAATCTAATTAAACTAAAACCAAAAATTTTAGTTAATTTATTGATCTTAATTTTTTTCAAAATTTTTGAAAAAACAAAACCATAAATTTTTGTTAAATAGGCTACTCCATAAATAAAAACATCTTCATCATTCGCAGGACATTTAACCTGTAAAAACAAATTTTACATTTGAGGATTTAAGTTTAGCATTATAAATTCTAATGAGAAATTTAAATTCTAATAAGTGATTTAAGCATAGGCTTAGTTAGATGATTTTTTTTTCACCTTTTCTTTTTTGTAGATTTATTAGAAATGTATTTATTTCTGGTTAAATTTTTGGTACATGGATTAGAAATGTATCTATTTCTTGTTACAATTTTTGGTAAATTGTAATCAACCTAAATTTGAAATTCCAGGCATGGATGAGAGGTTTAGTGAATTGAATGTACTTACTTCTTGCCACCCACACGCCAAAAGATGGTACCGAACATTAAGCCACATATAAATGTAAAGAAGAACCGCACAGCGGTATACTGTGGATTCCGCCAGTAAGACCATCTCTGTTTCCAAAAGCATGCAACACATTGTACGAGGAACGTCTGAGAATATTGAGTGGGAAAGTAGAGATCCTTGGAACCTGGAGCGGGCGTGCTCAATTCTTTTATGAGGGCTTTGTTACGCCTGCAAGTAATTAAGAGTCAAATCCATTTTTTTAAATATTCAAAAAAAAATTACAGAATCATGTAAGATGGAAAGTTTACAACATTGGATAAATCCAATATTCGACATATTTCATGGTAAATTTCAACGAAAATTGCTCCAAGAAAAAAGAAATTCAATGCATGAGGCCGTAATCGTACTCCAAATACTTAACTGGTATAAATCCGAGTTTCTATAAATATCTGCAAAATCGATTCCGAGACGAGTTTCAACCGCCAGAGAAGAGACTTCTAACATCCAAGTAGCAGGGTTGTACCCATCTTTTATCTTAGGCACTCCATCAATGGCCTGTATTCGAAAATTGTGCGTCAGAAATCAATCTTTATTATAGTAATAAGTAAGGAAGAAGAATTCCACTAACACTTAACATACCTCGAAGTATTCTACTAATTTATGCGAGTGACGCCCTAAAGGACCTGCACATATGACCTGGCCTCCTCTTTTCATCAGAAATAGCTGCGAAAGGCAAAACCCAAGGCAATAAGATAAAGTACTGCACCGTGTTTAAAGAAAACGCCGATATGCAAGCAATATTATTTTCTAAATTACCTCGTCGAAGGCTTCGAAGATATCAATGCTAGGTTGATGGATTGTGCAAACAACCGTACGCCCTGTGTCAACGGTATTTCTAACCGTTCTCATGACTATGGTCGCCGCACGGGCATCCAGTCCTGAGGTTGGTTCATCCATAAATATTATAGAAGGATTGGCCACAAGTTCTACTGCTATAGTCAATTGTTTGCGCTGTTCTGTTGACAGACCAGTTATTCCAGGAAGACCAACAAGAGAATCTCTCAAAGAATTCAATTCCACCAGCTCCATTACTTCTTCCACGAACAACTGCAATTCCATTGGATTCAATTCAACAACCGCAGGCGGAGAAAGAAATTCAAGGAAAGGAGGAGAAGATATATAGGATCACTAACCTTCCTTGTTTCTGCGTCGACGTCGTCCCCAAGACGAAGCCATTCAGAATATGTAAGGGATTCGTGAATTGTTACTTGCGGTCAATGAATGTCGTTTTGCTCACAATAGCCTGAGATCCGGGCAAAGGTTTCTTGATTTTTGGGAAAACCAGAGATACTAATGGTTCCCTCTATGTATCCACCTGTTTTCCTCCCAGCCAAAACATCCATCAAAGTGGTCTTTCCAGCGCCACTGACCCCTACTAACGCTGTAAGAACACCAGGTCTGAAAGCCCCACTCACACTTCTTAACAACTGCAGCCGGGTTTCTGTAATGCCTTGTTCTTTCATTTCCTGTACCAAAGCAAGATTTTGTTATCCACATTCTCTAGAAGCTGTCATAATTAATGTACCATCCTGAAATTTACAATTGAATTAAATACAACTAAACTAAACATCCTTATTCAAACACTACTCTCTCTTATATATATGAAGAGTCAAAAGCTCTATCCATGAAAATTCAAATTTTAAATTTAAACTAATGACAGAGCCCTACGGCTATGGAGGAAATTTGAAGGGCAAATTATTGGGCAATCAAAAAAAAAATATTTATCTATATTCTTTGTTAAAATAATAAAAAACCAGGAGTTACAGAAATTGTCAAATTTGCCATATGTTTCAGATTTGAAATTTCTACCGTGTTTCTATGAAATTTGATAAGTGTTTTAGATTTGAAATTTTTACTATGCCTTTAGGCTTTTATGAAATTTGATAGGTGTTTCAGATTTAAAATTCGTACCCAATTTAATAAAGGTTTCATATTTGAAATTCTTACCTTTGTCAAATTTAACCAGTATTTCATATTTGGAATTCCTACGTGCTTATCTTAGCCATTAAATCACATTACGTTTAAATTACAGTACATACCGCAGGCATGTCATAGTAACTAATATCGTCGAAGGCTATAGAGAGAGGTTCAAACGGAAGAACCATGCCCTTCTTAGCCTTTCCCGAGTTAGCAGCAGCCGTTGCCCCTAATCTATCCGATAAAGATCCCGCAGATGATACACTACTTCTCCTCATAATTTCACCGGCACGAGCTGCAGCCCATTGCACAAACAATTAATGAATAATCATTGCAGAATAAACAGCTTTCGAAATAAATTTAATATATTCATATCCTTACCCTCAGATGCGGATTCTTCAATGGACTTCCCTTTAGATACAGAACGAGAGCTCAATTCAACCTCCATAGTTTCTCCTGTCCTGTTTGCATGCTTCTCCCGTAAAGCCTCTTCAGACACCACCGCCTGGGCTTTCCCAAGAGCTGCATGAAATCCGATCAATTCAGTAAGAAAATCGGCAATGTCGCCATCATTCTAAATTGTTCCAAGATATATTTGCCAAAAGCATAAGGAAACTGTCTCACGTTTCAGGTAGGCTAGGGCCGCAGTGAAGCATATGTTGAAGAGGACCGAGTAGCCCAGCAGAGCTGCAACACCAATCCAATACCAGTATCCGTGTGGAAATATGCCGCGCGAGGTTAGAATATATACACCTAAGGTCTCATTGCTCAAGCTGGTAGGCTGCAATTTCACACACAAGTTCTTAGTGATTTGAATCATTTTCTAATGAATCCATCTTCGGATAAGATTGAATTTTTTAACAAATCACCTTGTTCCAACTGTGACCTAAGAACTCGTTCACAGAAATGGCATTCTGTCCATACATGAGGGGAGATATCCAGTAACCCCATATCCACCAGCTTTTGATGTCATCTGTTAAAAATTCAATAACGATAAGGCATTACTATGTGTGATAGGTTGATATGTTAAAGTTTTATTGTAATTAATTTAGACAATAGACACCAGACTATATATATCTTAATATAGCCTAAACTAGAGAAAATGTTTAACAGCCAAAAAATATACATATATTCTGAAGAAGAGAGAAGTCCATAAAGATACTAACCTTTACCACCGAGCATCCTCCGAGAGCAAGAGCGCTGCATAAACCACAGATGTGGACTGACTCCAGGCCGCAAGCTCAGTCTATGTGATATTAGAAAAACTAGGACCGACCGACCCATGAAAGGAGAGAGTACATTAACAGGTCAGGAGAAGGATAAGAGCATAAGAGTTCAGCAATTATTCAGGGACGAAAGCTTGAGGCCGAGAGAAATCCAGAGACTACAACGAAGAAGAAAGAGATTTCATGACCCGTTAACAGAAATGACAGGCTAACCTGGGTATCAAGGGCCGAAAGCTATACCAGAGACATACAGGAAATGAACAGAGATTCCGGGACGGAGAGCCAAATTTGCAGACGATATTCCCCCGCGCAGGGGCACGCAGAGAAGTAAGAAGGTCTAAAACTCGCACGGTGCAGTGAGAAGTGACTAAATAAGGGATGATTTACCTGTGGTAAATGCACGTCGTTGAGGCGGAACGACAAGCAACATGCAAGCATGAGGTCCTAATGTAGGACAGGTGGAGTACGCTGGAACGTGGCGGATTGTGGTGGAGCTCGGCATGCGATTGAGGGTTGCCAAATCAACGAGCTGTGATTGGAGCGGGTGCAGGCACGGTCGGAGGCACTGGTTGGAAAAACATATTTATTGATGATCAAGGGAAATACCTTGTTTACATGTTGATGATGATAGGAAATACCTTATTGATCAAGTACTATGGGAAACGAAGTGAACGCTAGCTTTACAAATTATTATTTTACGGAAAATAAAGTGATACCGCCATACCCTTGCTCGCTCTCACATCTTTTTGAAAAACTTATGATAAAACAATTTGTCGTCACTGAAATAACATCGGGGCACGTGAGGCCGGCAATAAGACCTCCAAACAAAAACTTTGGCTAAAAATTTTTTGCGAGGAAACTGCGCAGCATAAACTTTGGTTAACGAGTAAATAACCGATACAAATTTGCGGTCAACGCATCAACTAATAGCCAGTCAACTGCGTATCGAACGCTAATAGTCCCAGGAAGGGACTAATAAGAGATAACTCTCCATTCAATGAATATATATACAACTAATCGACATTTATATTTTTGAATATAAAGGAAACACTACCATTTTTATATTAAAATCTACAAAAGCCTACGAACATCATTCAATGAATAGAGACACAACTCATCAAAATTTATATTTATAAAGGAAACATTACCATCTTTATATTAAATTGTAGAAAAGCCTACGAACATTATAATTTCAGTTACAGGAAAAGAAAACATTGTCATTTCAATATATACAATATAATACGAGCAAACACGTTACTTGTGTGGAAAACATCCTCAAAATCTAGAAAGTCTATTGAAATCAAATGGCCTATACCCATACATCCCTAAAATTTAGAAAAACTATTGAAGTCAAATGGCCAATAACTGCAAGAAGAATGAATTTGCAATTCCTGTGCAGTATGATGAAGGTACATCGTTTTAGCACATTGAAGATATGGCAGATTGCCAAATCCACTAACCCGTCAATCAGGATGGCGCCACTGCAAAATGAAAAGAAAATTCCCACCTGTTAGTATGAAGAGATTATAGTGACATAACAATAAATAGAACCAGGGTGACATAATTATAGTGTCAGTGTATTTGAAAAAAAATATTGGTAGATCATAAATTATTGAAGGTAGGTGATAAATCATGAATTTCAGTAATTATAAATGTAGGTCGAAATACAATAGATAATTGATGTGCATGACATAAAAAAAAATAAGTATGAAATTACGAAAATGAATTATTTACAAAATTTATGATCGTAGGAAGTATAGAATTAATTGTTGATTTGCATTGTAAAAAGTATGGTATTATCTAAAAACAAGTATTTAAAATAGTAGGATGGATTAGATAGATTTAATATAAGTAATTTGGATTAGTATTAAAAAAATGTAAATTGATATTGTTATAAGAATTAATTAATAATTTATTAAAAATAAATAAATTAAATTATAAAATATCTATTCAATATAATGCATTAGTATAAATACATTTTTTTAATGATATAAATAAGTTCCAATTAAAAAGCAAATATAAAAATTAAGTATTTAAACATAGTGATTAATGCATACTCTAATAGTTCTTATACAACTATACAATAATTTATGAATATGTATATATGTTTTCTTTTGAATACATAGTTCCATTTTTCTTTCTTAGAAAAAAAATACTTAATAACAAAATTCACTTAATAAAATTTAAATATTTTATAAAACATGTATTCTATAATATATTAATTACTTTTCCAAAATTATTTTTTACAATTATAGTTGAACGATAGAAAAAAAAAGTTAAAAGGATTTATTAAATGGTTTATTTTAATTTTAATATTTAATTATTTATTAATAGTAATATAAATATATAAATATTCACTTAAAAAGTATTAGGAATAAAAAATTATGTTTCATAGTTACAATTTGTCGGCAGAATGAGCACGAAACTGTGATAATCTGGATCATGCCACTGCAAGTTACAAAATGATTTTCTCTACTTTTTATAAAAACAAAAAAAACACATCGATTAGATTGAAGAATTTTCTCAAAACATGTTTCCATGAGGCTTGTTATTTCAAATTAAGTGGATGAGGACTTGTTGACTGTTTTTATGGTTAGATTTAAGAATCTTCTGAAAACATGTTTGCTTAAGGCTTTTTATTTCAACTTAGCTGGATAAGGATTTGTTGACTTTTTTTTTTAATTGACAGCCTAGATTAATTCTCAAGAGAATATAATGAACATATGTTTAGTCTTGATGTTTATCAAGAGGTGTAGTGTGTTATAGAATTTGTTAGGTTGCATTGACTTTTAATAAATTTTAAAAATTATATTTCTGTCAATTTCTTAGGGATTTGAAATTATTCCAATTCTAATATGTTTATATTCTAATTAGATGGGGAATTAATATATAAGCAAATTTTATTTAACAAAATAGTCTATTTTACAATAAGATGTGTAATTCCTTTTTTTTCTCAAGCAAAATTAGATCTTTTTTCTCAAGTTAAATTAGATTGGTGCTAGGTAAATCCCCACCCACCAATGTCTTAGGTATTTGAGAATATTCCAATGTTCATATTTTAATTAAATGGGGAAATTAATATATAAAAAAAAATTATTTAGCAAAATGGTCAAATTTACAATAAGATGTGTATTCCTTTTTATTCTCGAGTTAAATTATATTTGTGCCACTAAAATTTTATTTTGCAAAATTATACATTTTATAATAAATGTGTGTATTTTATTTTTCTTTTAAAATTAATTTATCCATAATCTTTTAGACATAGTTCATCACATAAATGTATGCATTATTAAACTATTCTTATCTTGTAATAATTCTTTTAAATTATATTTATAAAACCTTCAACTATATCAATCATATTAATAATTTTAATGTAATTATACTAATTACTATATTCTCTCCTATTTGAAATTAATGACAAATACATTAAAACACTAAATATAATAAAATAAAAAAATTATGTATAGTATATTCGAAGTGTAACATCATACCAACTTTGTAAAGCCGTTATTCTCCAATTTGTAAGAAGGCGTTGACAGCCGAAAAGCATTGAAATGGGATCCATTTTATTCGAGAGTCGCTGGACTAACTTTTTCCCTCATTGGAGTTCCGTGCTGCCCAGGACCACCGGGGGAACAAGCTACAGAGCAGGGGAAGGCTTCCACCCGCTCTCTTCCGATTTCTTAGCACTAATAGTAAGGAAAATAATTCATTTTCAAATAAATGAGAACAAATATTTTATTTCTTCTCTTGCTCAACTTTGTGTTAAAAAAGATTAAGATGGGTATATGGTGAGATTAATAAGTTTCAACGACCGAGTGTTGGAAAATGAATGGGGAGTGTACCGACGGTAACGGTGAGGCGCCATGCAGCGGAATTAGTAAGCATCGAGCGAGAGTGAAATGGGCAATAATAAAGGTGTGCGTGGACGCAAATGCTAAGGTAGATGACAACCATTCTGAGACTGGGAAGAAGCATTGACGATGGCAATACGTTAAAATCACATTGCCCGTATTTTATGAGACTATTCAATTCCTTTAATCAAAAGGTATTAATTTGGTGAGCGATATGCATCTTTCACATTATCAATGGTCACTATTGTTTGGGTAATGTCACTAATGTTTGGGTAATGTATTGTCACTTGATAGTAAATAATTCCTTAGGAGTTAATAAGCAGGATGGCCTGCTATCAATTAATGATGAGAGTTAATGTTGGCCTTGCTTCCAAATCAGATATGAATATTACACTCACCACACTATTCAATACTACTCCAAAGCTGAATATTATTCATTACCAATAAAAATATCATAATATATCATGCATTGAATATTATGACTAGTGATCAGGGTTGGAATTTCAAAAAAGACCAGCCCGTCAAATTTGAAGTTTTTCAGAGTTTCTAACCTGTTTTCATGGTTTCAAAACAGATTTTTGACAGTTTTGTAATTCTTTAACATGTATTTGAAGGGCAAATCACCCCATGAGGGACAATTTGCCCGTCAAATTCCAACTCTGCTAGTGATATATAGGATGTATATCATTCGAGTTGAGTTTCTTTCAAATTAGGTACGAACATTACGCTTATCACAATCTTCAATACTTCTCAAACTATCCATCACAAATAATAATAGCAATAGTAGATAATATAAGCTAATAATAAAAATTCTCTTCTATTCTCAATTTAACATTATAATTATTTAATTACTTTAAAATTATTGTTATTATCTCGTGTAATAATATTACCCAGTCTAATAAAGGAAGGTACTTTAACATATTATAACTTACTACAATTACATTAATAAAGTGGTTGATATAAATTTATGAGTATCATTTTCTAATTGATCTTATATGAAACTTAAGAAATGTTATTAATCTAAATATATTAACCACTTTATGTGGTTATGCTAGTTGACAATAGTCATCCATGAGTTGGATTAGTAGACTATGGTTGGCATTCTGGTTGGCATTCCATAACTATTGTTAAATATAGTAAATTAATGGACAATGGTGGATGATGGTGAGCAAGTGGTTGACTCTCAACGAGCATGGGAGTATACATTACATTAAAGTTAGATATGATAAATTATAGTAGACCATGGTTGGCTATTGTTAATCATGTTTTATGTGAAAGAATATGGTTGAGGATGGTGCCACATGTTGAGCATGGGTGAAATTCGTTGACGAAGTTTTAACCATGGTCATCCATGTTTTATAAAATCAAACATGGTAATTTGCACTCAACCATTGTCCAACGTTGCATTGTGACAAGGATTGTCTCAATATAAAAATTAACCATGGTCAACCATGTTTATTTTATGTTTATAATATTTATCTTAGGGTTTATATACCTTGGGTTTATAATGTTAGTCCATTGGGTTTAATATTATCCCTTGGGCTCATAATCCCTTGGGGTTTTAATATTAATCTCTTGGGTTTATAATCTCAGTCACTTGGGTTTATTATTCCCTTGGGTTTATAATATTAATCATGGTCAACCATGTTCAATCATAGCTAGCCATGGTCAACCATGGTGGAAAGTTGAATTCTGACAATGATTGTCTCAATATGAAAATCAACCATGGTCAACCATCGTCCAACATCACATTGTGACAAGAATTGTCTCAATACGGAAATCAACCATGGTCAACCATGTTTATTTTTAGGGCTTATAATATTTACCTTTGGGTTTATATACCTTTGCTTTATAATTTCTATCCCTTGGGTTTATTATTTGCTTTGGTTTATAATATCAATCCATTGGGTTTATTAATTTGAGGGTTGATATTCCTAGGGTTTAATATTATTGTCTCCATATCATAATCAATTATGGTACAACATGGTCCAATGTCACATTGTGACAAATATTTGGTCGATTTGAAAATCAAGCATGGTCAATCATGGTCTAATGTCACATTGTGAAAATCAAACATGGTCAACAACCATAGTCTAACATCAAGGATTGTTTGAATATGAAAATCAACCATGGTCAACAATGTTTATTTTAGTGTTTATAATATTTAGCTTAGGTTTTATCTAGCTTGGGTGTATAATATTAGTCCCTTTGGTTCAATATTATTCAACCATGGTCAACAATGGTTAATGATGGTAAACCATGGTCCAATGTCTCATTGTGGCAAATATTGTCTGTATATGAAAATCAATCATTGTGTCAACCATGGTCGGACGTCACATTACGACAAAAAATATCTCAATATGATAATCATTGTCAACCATAGTCAACCTTAGTCAACCATGTTCAATAATATTAATATTAACATTTTTATTAACAATTTTTGTATTTTATAAAAATATTTAAATTAATAAATATCTATTTAAAATAACAACATTATATTAATAAATCATTATAATAATTATTATTATTTATTAATTAATTTTCAGGGAATTTATATTTAATAATAATGAATTAATTAATTATAATATTTAAATTAATTAATAATAATATTAATTAATAAACGTAGTAAAATTAATTAACAATATACTAATATTATTTATTAATAATAAATATTGTAATATTATTAATAATATAAATATATGGTGCATATTAATTAATTTTATTAATATAGTTGTGCATGTAATTGATATCAATCACATTTATTAATATGGTTATTCTCATATATAAAAAAAATAATAAACAATTTAATATTTTAAAACTTGTTTTCCTTATATTTATATTTTTAAGTAAATATTTTATTAAAAATTTATAAAAATTACGTAATCAAAAATATTGTAATGATTTTTATTTGTTATATTTATTATAAAATAAAATAACATTTTATACTACATAAACACACCACCAATTTCTTGGAAACGTTATAAATGAAAAATATAATGTCATTTAAATATTTATATTAAAATATATAAGTTTTTTTAAATGAGATTTACTAAATTGATGATTGCGATTAATTAGTATGTAATCCATGAAATATAAAGTTAAAGTCTCCTTGAATCTAACAAATAAAAAAACTTGACAATTCAAATTTAATAAAAAAAAATGTATACATTAATTTTTTTTATTTTAGTTGACTAAATAAATCATTATACATATATTATACCTAGAAATCAGTACTCGGAGATTTCAAACGTTTTTAATACTCTTTTTAATTAGTCATGTTTTTAATTAAATATTATTTTAAGTTTAGAAAAACATACAATGAAAAATGTAATAGTTACTTTATTATTACAAATGATAATAGTTATTATAAAATCTTATAAAACATAAGACACCCCAATCTCTTTGAAAACTTGCTGAAAAATATAGTGTAATTATAATATTTATATTACATTTTATAAAATATAAATTTATTTAAAAAAAAAATAAGGTATGGATGCTATTACTTGTGTGTTCTCTTGCCTACGGTGGTTGTTGATGTGGAGATTCCATTTTTTCCATATTACAAATGTTGACTGGGACATGCCACCTATTCCAGTTGGTGGGTGCATTAAATAAACCTGAATTCCTACCATCTAGGGTTTCCTTAAGTGTGCTTTTTGGCATGTCTTCGCTACCCTATGTTATTTCATTCGAGTTTAGTTTGTGGACAATGCGCTCTGCCGATAATGGCTCCTCTCAACTCCGGTACTGGTCGACCTTGTCCACCATTCTGGGACTGCTCACTCGGATATGTTTCTTGCAATGATTTGTTTTTCATTTAGGGTTTAGGGTGCGGTTTCTTTGACGCGATGGGCAATGTTGTTTGCAGTGGTTCGTTTCTATTTTAGGGTTTATGGTGTGGTTTATTTACATGTTTCGAGAGGGGTTTAACATTGGCATTGTTGTTTTTCATTCTGCACTATCGGGGGTTTTCAAATACCTTTGTTGTTGTTTCATCATCGCGACCTGTTGTTGGCGAAGAAGCCAGTGGGAGATTCTATCAAGTTCAGTGGTCGACATGTTGGTGTCAAGGTCCATGAAGGTAAGTTTGGAAATTCATGGGTTATTTTTTGAATTTGTTGTAATTTTTTTTAGGTTTTTGCCCAAATGCTAATTTTTTTTTTTTTTTTGTGTTTGCAATTTTGTGTTGCGGGTTGTTTGTATGGCTATCGCATAAGTGGTATGGTGAGGTTTGGGTAGCCGTTTGGACATGGTGGTGGTTTCTGCAAATATCTGGTAGGATTCTAAATCCTTCTAGCCACTATGTTTTTCAACACTCAAATTTGTTGTTGGGAATTTCAGAATTTAGCTCTTGTTGCACTGTTGTGTTTTTCAACACTTGAATTTGCTATTGGGAATTTAGCTCTTGTTGCATGGTTTATGGTAGTGGGTTTGTGGTTATTCATTCATGGGTTTAGCTCAATTTTTTGTTGGGAATTTATCTCTTGTTGCATGGTTTATGGTATCAATTTTATGGTTATTCATTCATCGGTTTAGCTCAATTTGTTGTTGGGAATTTAGCTCTTGTTACATGGTTTATGGTAGCAGGTTTATGGTTATTCATTCATGGGTTTAGCTCAATTTGTTGTTGGGAATTTATCTCTTGTTGCATGTTTTATGGTAGCAGGTTTATGGTTATTCATTCTTAGGTTTAGCACTTTTTGATATAATGCCAATCTTTTTATGTAGTTTTGCTTCTAGTGTTTCTTGTAGGGTTGAAAATGTGTTTTTTCTTTCCTTTGCTACTTGTCTATGCTTCTAAGAAGCATTTCCTGCACTTTCTTCCTCTGATACAATTTATGCTTGCTTGTAGTGTTGCTTGTACGGTTGAAAATGTGTCTCTTCTTGCCTCTGATCTTTGCCTCTGCTTCTATTAGCAATACTTTTATTCTAGCCATCAATTTTGTTAGAAATACTTTTATTCCCTTTTCTTTAAGACATTTGTAACACCTTAAAAATATTTTCCTTCTCTTTTGTGAGGTTTCATATTATTGTATTTTATTATCGTTTGTTTTTATATAAAAAAATTGTAATTTTAATGTATGATAATTTCTAAAGGCTAAAATAGTTTACCTTAAATACAAACTTATCTAGAAATTTGTTGCAAAAACAATTCCAAATGGTAATGCAATATTTCCTACACTTGCTTCCTTTGTTACGAAAACCTTTTGGGATTGTTTATCCCCTATCAAGTTCTTTTTATTATTGTCATTTTGGATGAAATTTTGTTCATGATCTTGACTTAAAAACCTTGCATATACATAAACCATAGGAAGGCGAATTTACTCTACCAAGCTCCTACAAAAACTTGAACATGTACCTGTAAGGCAAGGGCATAGCTAGTAGCTAATAAGCTACCTTTATATTCCCACTAGCCAGCTGCATCTTCACTTTACACATCAAATTACAAATATTCCCTGTATACGTCTTGACAACACATGGTAAAAGAGATTTTGAAGGTCGCCTGCCTATAGTGGATTCTTTACCACCTCTATGAGACAATATTGCCTCATTTCCTTTATAAGAATTTTTGTTCTGTCCTCCATCTTCCTCTATCTTCATGAAATCTACAAATTACTATCCATCATCTACAAAGCTGAAGCCCCTCATAAATTTTAATAGTTGTTCCTCTCTTTTTATGAGGTTCTCCACTTCAACTTTTGAGAGGTATTCTCCTCCTTTAGCATGGAAACTTCCACAAGTCATCGTTGTTATTTTTGATTCCATGACTATCTCTATATGCTCCTTATAGGGTTGAAAACTTGTTTTTGATTGCCTCTGCTTCTGAGAAGCAATTCCTACACTTTCTTTTAGGAAAACCTTTTGGGATTGTCTATCCCATGTGGAATTATTTTTCTTATGGTCATTTTGGAGGAAAATTTTACTACGCTATTGACTCAAAAGCCCTGCATATACATAATTAGTTTTACAACCAAAAACCATCTTTTTCCCTACAGATCTTCTTCTACCTTAGGTTTCCTGAGCAACATTGATTCTTTATCACCTCTATGAGATAGTATTGCCTCATTTCCTTTTTAAACATAATTTTTGTTTTGTCCACCATCTTCCTCCATCTTCATGAAATCTACAAATGACTATCAATCTTTATTCACTTGGTTGTCATTTAACTATTCTCTTGGCTTGTAGATGTTTTATTTGGCTTTATGATGCTTATTGATGCTTCACCACATATGCACTTTGTTTGTCTTCTAAGTTAACTTATAGTAAATTAAGATTTATATGTGGTGTGAGGTTAGGTACTTTTACTGTTCACTCTTTTATGGAATTTTCATATTAAAACAGGTTACTTGTTCAAGATTTCATTATTCACTCGTTTTTCGTTTAATTAACAACTCAGTTCATGCTTGTTGATGCGTTATCATTTAATTAACAACACAATTGATGTTTGTTGATTTCAGTATTCACTCGTTTGTCATTTAATTATTCTCTTGGAAATTTAATGTTTTACTTTCCTTGTTGATGCTTCACCACACATGCACTATGTTTTTCTTCTAAGTTAACATGCAGTAAATGAGGTCTTATGTGAGGTGTAAGGTTAGGTACTTTTATGGTTCACTGTTTTATGGAATTTTCATATTAAAACAAGCGAGTTGTTCAAGATTTCATTATTCACTCATTTGTCATTTAATTTAAAACTCAGTTGATGCTTGTTGCTGCTTTATCATTTAATTAACAATGTAGTTGATTCTTGTGGATTTCGTTATTCACTTGTTTGTCATTTAATTATTCTCTTGGAAAGTTGATATTTTATTTGGCTTGTTAATGCTTCAACGCACGTGCACTTTATTTGTCTTCTACGTTAACTTACAGTAAATGAGGTTTCATATGTGGTATGAGGTTACGTACTTTTACTATTCACTCTTTTATGAAATTTTCATATTAAAACAAGTGACTCATTCAATATTTAATTATTCACTCATTTGTCATTTAATTAAAAACAAAGTTGATGCTTGTTGATTTCGTTATTCACTCATTTGTCATTTAATTATTCCCTTGGAAAGTTGATATTTTATTTGGCTTGTTGATTCTTCACTGCACATGCACTTTGTTTGTCTTCTAAATTAACTTACAATAAATGAGGTTTCATATCTGGTGTGAGGTTAGGTACTTTTTTTGTTCACTATTTTATGGAATTTTCATACTAAAACAAGTGACTTGTTCAAGATGTCAGTGTTCACTCATTGGTCATTTAATTATCAACTCAATTGATGCTTTTTGATGCTTTATCATTTATTTAACAATGTTGTTGATAATTGTTGATTTCATTATTCACTCGTTTTTCATTTAATTATTCTCTTGGCAAGTTGATATTTTATTTGACTTGTTGATGCTTCACCGCACATGCACTCTAATTGTCTTCTAAGTTAACTTATAGTAAATGAGGTTTCATGTGTGACGTGAGGTTAGGTACTTTTATTTGTCATTATTTTATGGAATTTCCATATTAAAACAAGTGAATTCTTAAACCTTTCATTATTCACTCGTTTGTCATTTAATTAGAGACTCATTTGATGCTTTTTGATGTTTTATCATTTAATTAACAACACATTTGATGCTTGTTGATTTCATTATTCACTTGATTGTCATTTAATTATTCTCTTGGCTTGTTGATATTGCTTCTCTTCGAAATTAACTTACAGTAAACGAGTTTTCATATGAGGTGTGAGGTTAGGTACTTTTACTCTTCACTATTTTATGGAATTTTCATATTAAAATAAGTGACTTGTTCAAGATTTCATTATTCACTCGTTTATCATAACCTTTACAACTCAGTTATAAATGTGTTGCAAATAATTTTGTTTGTAGGGGCATAACAAAAAATCCCATTTAAATTCTCAGGTAATATTTCTACATTATAATAGACTATAGATGTTCCATCTAAAATGGATTTTTCTTGCAAATCTACAAATAGTATGAAATAAAACAACCTAGGTTGTAACCCAAAACATTTATGTGTCAAGAAAAAGAAAGAATCCATTAGAAATCCACATCATAATGTGGTTACAACCAAAAACATATGACGCCCCTATTATTTATTGCCTGGAGAATCATCAGTGCCAAAAGACCCTGAGCTACCTTCTTGAGCCAAGTAGTTGGCCTACCTAAAAAGGGTTGATTAGGAAATTGTTGATTGCTACCATATGATTGAATCCAATTTGCACCTTCCAACCACTAGTAAAAAATGATGAAATTAGTGACCAGGTGACTAAAAATGTTAGTCACCACAACTTTTCCAAGTGAAATACTACCAAAAATGAGTAATCTTAAGTGGCCCAACTAAAAATGGCTAATGTAAATAACTAATTTAGTTTCGGGTTAAAATATACGACTATATAATAAGTAATGCAACTAAAGATAACTAATGTGAATGATTAATTTATTTTAGGAACAAAAATATGACTACCTAAAAAGTACTACAATAATACAAATTAGTCATTTATGTTAGCCATTTTAATTGTGTCACTTCAACAATTTGAACTTGTGAGTGATAGGGGATTTAAAGGCTATTATAAATTGGATGTTATTACAGCTCATTCATGTCTTACAATCACGTGTGTAGGTGGAAATCTGAGCCATGGTTGTGATTCTCCTGAGGAAGCAGATTACATAGGAAGAGACATTTTTTTGGCCATGAATGGCACTACGTACACAGACCATCATCAAGGCCCACCTCCTCATTTTCATTTAGAGGTAGGAGGCCAAGATAATCAATAGATGTTTATTGTAAATGATTTCAATGAAGTTGGATGTCGTGTACCAGATACAACCTTTGATGGCACCTCTCTTCCCTTTTGCATGTTCTCCTATAATTTGAAATGTTCTTCTTTGTTCTAACTTCGAGAGTGTTTATAACAATTACATGGTTGGGATTTAATTTCTAGTAAGTATAATGTTGAATAGGCTAATGTTGATTTGTGTTTTATGTTATCTTCAAATTGGTCATTAAATCTGGAGACTATTGAATACATTAATTTTGTAATGGTATACTATATTAAATATGTTGAAATGCCCATTTTTTCCCCGATTTTTAAAACCTTTTCTTTTGTAAGTTTGACATTACTATACTTCCAGGCCATGAGGTGAAATATATGATTTATTTATGAAAAAACCATTGAAATTAATTTTAAGATCGAAGGGATAAAATAATTAGTTGTAAAACACAAATATTTTCCACTCATGATTTTCTAATATGTCATATAACCCTTCCACAATCCAATATGAACCTGCCAAGTGACATAACACTAACCCTACAATCACCCCCTCTCATTGTGATTTCTAAGCAATGTGGCTTCATCTTCGCTCTCATTTTCTTTTTTCAGTTTAAATTTCCAAGTGATGTATAGCCGGAGAGAAAAAATATTCTTGAAGGGGTACACAAAATAACTCTAGTTTCCAAAATATGCTTTTGTCGATAACCTTTGCAAAACGGTAGTAGAGATAAAGCATATATTTTATATATACTCAAAACTCATTGTACACAATATTTTATAAATTCTATGCCACATAGGAGAGACATAAGCTACACAACCACCTTTATGTAACCATAGAAAGACATCATTTAATTAAACACTTATGCCACTTCACTCTATTAATAGCTCCCATCTTCAAATATTGAAACAAAAAAATTTACGTTTTTAATGGGACTTATGGAAAAACACTTGTTCATTCAATTTCTAGTATCTTTGAATCCATTACAATAGCTAAAACGGTTATCATGATATTGAATCTAGTGGAATAGAGTGGCCATGGAATTTAGTAGTATTGAGGACATGAAAACAAAATAAAACATCTCCATGATTGATATCTTCAGTATTCCTTTTCAGAGAGAAGACCTTAAAAACATTACCTTTCTCACTTCATAAAACAATAGCTAATTTGATGTAAAATAGAAATATGCAAAAACCCAAGAGAAATTTGATAGAAAACAGGTGTCTGAAACAAAGTAGAAAGCTATCGTGAATGTTGTTGTTGTAAGAAAAGAATCAAAGTCAAAAACAACTACTTTTTATAAAATTGAAAATATTTAATTACATTGTGTGAAACTATTTAGTTGACTAAGGAGCATCTTCAATTGAAATGCACAATACTGCTTGCAAAAATATTAATGCTACTCCTACCAAAAACTATACCTGCATTATTCAATTAGACAAGTCAAATGTAAAATTCATAGGTGTATTTAAGGATGTTTTGTTGAGAATGATTTCTAATATGAAAGTTTGTTAAACTATAGATATTGTTGTTAATAATCATGGGACTTATGATTTATTTCTTTTGTCATGAATGATCATCTCTTCGTTCGACGGTAGCAAGAATGCTCCCTCGAACTCTAAGGGCATCCTCTCCAGCAAAGATCTTTAATAGTTGTGACGGGATTAATTACAATCGATATGGCTCAAACTATGTGCCCGTCGTCTCCAACAAATATCTTTAATGGTTATGAAGGGATTAATTACGATCGATATGGTTATCTCCCCAATATCTTTAGGTTGAAAATGAGGGTTGAGACTCGTGCACGTTGCTTTTTGGGATGTATAAAATTGTACGGTATTTGAACTCTGTATCTAGTTTTGGCCATTGGGTTTTAGAGCACTGGGGATCAAGTGATCCAAGATAAATTTGAGGGGATTTCATTGAATGGAACGAGTTGTAAGGGGATTTTGTCAAATGGGTTGAGTCTTGCGGTTTCAATGGAGGAGAGTTTTGTAGAGATAATCATCTGGGCACTCGAAAAGGAAATTTTAGAAAAGGATCAACCCGATGGTGAGTAAATATTTCATGTATCAGATGTTTGTATTCATTATTAGACAAAAGAATGATTAATCATATTTATTGTTGTGTATGATGGTGAGTTAAGTATTTCAGGTATCATATGTTTGTGTTAATTATTAGATTAAAGCATGGTTAATCATACATATCACTATGATCATGGTCTAGACTAATCAAAACCATAGTTAGCCAAGCTTTGTAGTATGTTCAATCCCCATTCGCCTATACCTAAAAGAAACTAAATTGGAAAATGGGACTGTTGTGATCTTGTTGTAGCTAATTGAGTCTTGTCTTCCTTGCACACATACTCCACACTTTCCCCCTCTCTCAAAAAAACAAAATGGTTCCATAAAAAAATGAGCTTTGTAGGTGCGACCATAGATTTGGATTGGTCTCTATCCTTAAATTCCCTATTCAAGGAGATATTATGTGCCTTGGTTTGTAAATTGCATTTGCAAGTTTCTTTGTAATTCTTGGTCTGCTTCTCTAAATCATGCCTTGCCTTTAACTTTGTGATTCCATGTGTTTTTAACTTGGAACGTATGTGAAGACTATCACATCCTACACTACTAGTCATGTATATACTCTATCACGATGTTTATGCCCTAGAATTTCATGAGTTTTAGATGTAGAATTGTGACAACCCATAACGCACCATTGGTGCTTGCCACAAAAGCACTTGTCTATATCACCTTGTGTGTGACTCTCACATCTATAAAATTTGGCCCTACCTCCATAACATGGCCTATCTCCATAACAATTTTTTACTATCTCGTGTGCCCAAATCCTCTCTCATCAATTCAATTCACCCTATTTAAAATTTTCATATAGTTTAAACTCTATAAATATTAATTTCTTAAAAATATTTTAATATATTTTATGGTCAACCTCATATCTAAAAATGATTTGCTTAACTACCTTGGTTCATAAAAAAAGAGTCATTTATGTTTCATGTCGGTTTGAATTATTGTCCTACTATGTGTGACTAGTCTCTCAGTCGATATTTGAACAACCCATGCCCCAGGCCCTTCACCTTCTTTCTTCTTGGCTTCTCCTCATCGTAGCTCTAATAGCATGTCATCTTTACACACATAAGATCGTAGGAAATACACAAGAAATAAGAGAATTAGGTTTTAGGAGTAGATGCTTTAGGATAGACACTCTTTTTCACTGTTGGTGAATGAAGATTCAACTGAAAACTTAAAATGTGACTGTAAAATATGAATAACAATCATAGAAGAGTGCGAATTTCATGGAAAGTAAGCATAAATTGAATGTAAATTAATTTGATTCAAACAGTGACATTCCCATGGATGATGTTGACTCCCTTATGCAAGACATGGGTACATAGTTCTAGTGGGCTATTGATTTGAGCATTGATGATTGTTTAATAAATTTTTGATACTTTTTACTATGATATACTTGAATCTTTAGATGTTAATGCTCAAGTCTTTAACTTTTTAGTGTAATGTTCACTATTTAGTTTACCACTATGTGTTTTGACGTACTAATAGTACTATATTTGATTTTTTCATTCTTTTGATGTATTAATAGCATCATGTTTCATTTTGTCATTTGATGTTTTACTAGTCAATATATTTTGTAGTTTATAAATATAATGAGAAATATGATTGTGATTTATTTCTTCTTATTATAATTAAGTTACATGGTGATAGATGTTATTAGAGGCAATTTTTATTCCAAATTTGTTATTAATTCAAATTTCGTGGTTTAATAATTATGTACTATTTACGTTTTTGCATATATTTAAATTTTAAAATTTTTAGTATTTTGGCCAAGGAATCCTAACTCTGATGTCCCTTGTGACATTCCCTAAAATTTGAGGGGTGTCTCCACATGTTCCCTGGATTTATTCCCATGTTCCTATGTTCCAAAAGGTTTGTGGAACACTGAATATTAGTGACCTTTTAATTTCATTTCATGTGGTTGGTCATTTGTTCAGCATCCACAAGTCTTTCTAATGGCTTTAATAATATTTTGATAAGTTGGCCAGTTGGCCATGGTTTAGGGTTTTGTCAATTTATTGCTATAAATATAGGCTTCTCTCCCAAAATAGATCATCATTGGACAATTATCTGTCTTGTATTCATAATATTTGTTGTGGAAATTTTTCCCCACCTGTTTAGGTGGCAGGGTGCCCCTGTGTATTTTGTATCTTGTCAAGGCATGTAAAATGTAGCTCATGACTTGGAGGCAATGATCTTTCCCAGCTTTTCCATTTTCACATACAATTAATAGTATTTCACATTATTTTATCGTTTTGGTTATTTGTTTAATCATTTGGAAATTTTCTTTTATTTTGATTGTACTCTGCTACACTCTCTATTCTTTTTCTATTTGGCTCACTAGACTTCCTTACATGGTTATGTTGCTTATATTATGCATTTAAAGGCTCCATAGTCTTCAATGTTATGGGATTGGGGATATCAATTGCAGTGGAAATGATTTTATTGTCTTAATTTTGGTATTACCTTGCAATATCATTATTGGGTACCTTTTATAGTTATACAGGGGCTTTTCCCTGCCCCTTGAAGGTTTGTTTCTCAAGTTAATTCATCTATATGGAGTTTGAGATGCATTGAGACATCTTCCATGCCCCTGTGTTTCCCATTATTTGAGAATGAGAATGGTCTAGGCATGTCCAAGATGTCTCTTACTAAAAGTGGGTACATCTGGTTGTCCTTGCATATGCTAGCGCAAAAAGGGTACCAAAACAGGCTAGTTTTGGTGCATAGTTGGTAAAGTATGAGTCCATATGTCATCTTTAATGAAAATAAATCCAAGAAAAAGGAAATCCACAAGCCTCCAAAGCTTCATAAAAGCAGTGGTTGTGGCATGCGTTTTCCATTTGGAGCTTAATTGTTGTTGGTTGGATGTGAAAATTCATGCTTGAAGAAAGTTTTTGTTCACAGTTTGGATTTCACCATTGTGGAGGGTTTCTATTCTGGATGGATTTTGTTGTGGTGTTTGGGCCAATGTTATCAGAACTAGACTTGCCATTGAACCAGTGGACACCAGAAACTAGAACTTGACAAAATGGAACAAAAATGGACCACAAAACCTATTGACCAAAAAATACATAAAATATTGAAAAAAGTGTATATATTCATGTGCATCCACGTGAATCCAAACCATTACACATAAATATGAAAAACGTTTCCTGTATATTTCAAGGAAGGATGCTTATAACCAAGATAGCATTGTGTAATCTACATTTGAACTAAAATACACAAATAAAGAGGCTCTGAATAATTTCTAGAATGGAATCAACCTAAGAAATTATGAAAATAAACCTATCAATCAACTCCAAATTAGGTCAAGAATCTTAGCTCAAAAACCCTAAAAAAAATCCCTTTAATTAGCCCTATGAATTCTTCAAATCAACCCTTCAATCACCTCTCCAAATCAGCCCAAGAAATTGTGTGAGTGAAATGGAGGGTGGGGACCACTTTAAATAGCGTAAATGAGGAGCTAGGGTTAGCTTTAGTGTTTCAAAATTTTGTTTTATTGATTTTATTTTTTCTTTATTTTATAATTCTAAGTTTTTGTTTCTAATTTTTAAATTTGAGTTTAAGTTGTCCACATCATTGGTTGTATGGTTACATACAACACTGGCGAGTTTTGGCATTTATGGCCTATTGATATGAAATTTCCCATTACAATTTTGAAGCCTTCAACCAAAATGGTCTAGACATGGAACTGGTCAGATTGCCCAATTTTTCTAAAACTAGTCTAGTTCGATAACATTGGCTTGGAATTTTCCACATTGGAGCTGGATTTGTTGTTTGGAAGCCCTCCCACCATTTGTATTCTAGAGTCGAGTTTGTTGTTTTATTTTTAACATTTTGTTGGAGTTGAGACATGGTTGTTTGGAAGTAGAGAGCATAGATTAATTATTTTACAGACTTGCAAATTTATTGTTGGAGGTAAAGAGATGTATATTTATGTTTCTATTCATCATTCATGTTTAATTTTTTTAATTCCTATGAAGATTTTTTGGGAATTTTGAATATCATTTGGGATTTTTTAGAATTTTTTATTTTTTAAAAGATATTTTGATGTTTCTAGTTGTTTAGTAAATTTAGTATGTCCTAAATTGCTACATAAGTTATCAATCCGAGAGCCATAAACTGATGAAGTGTAGTGCACTGTATGTGCTAGACAACCCTTTTCTTACCTCATTGTTTTTAGTTTTATGTTGTTTTGGGGTTTTGTTCTATTGGTCTCCTAAAGTGGTTTAATGCAATGAAAATCCTAATATGATGTTAAAGAAAAAGTTTAAGAATAGCTTTTAAAGATCAAGTGTGGATGTAGAGTTGAAGACAAGGCTTATCCTCTTGCTTCTTGTGATAATTTCCAAACTTTGAACTTAGGACATCTTAAAACATGTTGTCTACAAAATCAAAACTTGAATGAGAGTGTGAATATGTAGCTATATAAACCAAACTAGAAATGAAGTACTGAAAATGAGATTACTATCTCTATTGTTCATCCTAATTACAAAATTGAAATCTAATAAATTGTTGCAACTTAAACCAAAAGTAAAGAAACTGGAAACTAATGATTAGTCAATGATTCATCAATAAACACAACATTTCACCAATTAACTTCTAAAATGGGGTTAAGCTAAAGGCTTCGAAAATATCATCATATGGCATGAAAGAAATGACATCTAAATTATCTAATTGCACACTAATGAAAGAAAAGCCAATTACCTCATCTATAATCACAATATTTTGCTAATTAACTTATAAAATGGGGTTAAGTTAAAGGCTCTAGAAATATCATCATATAGCATGAAAGCAACGAAATATAAATTATGTAATTGCACACTAATGAAAGGAAAGCCAATTACTTCATCTATAATCACAATATTTCACCAATTAACTTCTAAAATGGGATTAAGCTAAAGGCTCCAGAAATATCATCATATAGCATGAAAGAACTGACATCTTAACTATCTTGAACAATAAACAAATCTCACAAAGTAAAGCATAAACAACTGAAATTGAAAACTGAGTTTCAGCAGAGGAAGTAAGTCTCAATAACACCACTTGATGCAAAAATTACACTAAGAAGCTCGAGCATAACCAGACTTAAAGACCTATTCTGAAATGCACCTATGAATATTAGTAAGAAATATTACAAGTTGCAAAAACATATACAAGGTTAGAAGGATTAAGATCATCAGCAAAACATGATAAATATACAATTCGAATGAGAGAAAATATACATGAAAACTATAAAAAAACAAAAGAAGGACCTCAGCTACGTAAGGGCCATTTGTGCAGATTCGGACTAGCACGTTGTTACTTCAAAATATGCTCAAACAAATATGTGAAAATAGAGTTTGTATTATGAAAAACAGAGTAATGTGTCTCTCGGTTACAGAACAACAAAATAATACTATAACAACAATATCCAAATCATCCTATCTGCTTCTTGTATTTATAGAGAAAATGGATAACTATATTTCAAAGGAATTTCTTCAATGATAGACACATCAACATGTCAAAATCCAAGGATTCAGCCTCCCGGTATGAGCAATAAATCTATGTGAAGTGGATATTGGATTATGTTATGTAAATGGGATGCAGGTGGCAAAAATGAATTCGTGAGTTCAGGAATGGCTTCGGGCTTCTTTTATGTGCAAGAATAGAGTTGTAGCTGGCATAGAATTCTCCGTTGACCTCCCTTTGATGGAGACCTTTCCTTTCAAATCTGGCTAAATGAATAGGACCTCATCCATGTGTGGACAATTCCTGAGCTTCCCATGTGTCTCATTCCTCCTCCTGACACTTGTAAACTAAAAAACAATGGAAATGGCTATGGAATTGCTAGTTAGCTGCAAAAAGTTCCTACATTGCATAGCTGATAAACAAAACCTAGATCAAATAGCACTCACAATGATATAATTTGAAAATCACTCAAATACACCCCTGAAATCAACATGTCACAACTTTTGATAGCTTAGGATGCACTGACATGGGAAAACAGAAGAGAAAGGGTTTAAGAAAATTCTTGGAAGTGAGGTAGTTTTTGGGTTCAACATACCCCCACTGTGAAGATGTTGCATGTCCTCATGCAACCAAAATTGTAAAAATCCTCCCTTCAATGCATTTGCTCTGAAAATTCTGCTAAGACATCCAACCTCTTCTTTTTCTTTCTTGTTGCCATTGTCTTTCTAGGCTTCGTCATATGACATCTGTACTTGAGATTGATGAGGGCTCTACTCAACCTCCTATTCTTATTCTTCAGTTTTCTATTTTTCTTATGCCATAATCCTAAATACAGCATGGTATTGTCATGGATAACTTTGTCCAATTTGTTCTTCTCTTTTAAGGTTTCATTCTCCCTTTGAATATGTCCATTTAAGACTTCCAGCTCATAAATTTCTTGCTTCAATAACTGAATCAAAGTTTCCTGAGTTGTACCTGGCTGATTGGATGAAGTTCCTTGTTTTGCCATAGTTTTCTGTTGTTCCAATGATTCACTGAAATCATATATCTACTGTTGGGATTGATCAATTTCTGGAGTTGTTTTCCTTGAACTAGTTTCAAAGTCTAACTGAGGAGAAGGAGAATACTATGGACTTTGATCAAGTGGAGTGTTTTCTAGTGATTGATCTGGAGTTTCACCCCCTAGGTCTATGAGTTGAGCTCCTTTGATTTGTGTTTTCCTCAACTTGCCCTTTAATCTAGAGTTTCTTCTTCGACCTTGTGAGTTTATATCTCCTTTTTATCTGACCTGTTTCTCCTTTCCTTTTTGTTTTGCTTTAGTTGACTGTTCTAATATTTCAGAAAGCACTTTCTCTTCCTCTGAAGAAGGCTAAAGAGTCTGGTAAATGTCTTCAATTTTCCTCTTTCCTTTCTATTTTCTCTATTTCATAATTTCAGTCAATGTTTCGGAAGGCAATTGTTCTTCACTATTTTCCTTTGTCACACTAGTAGGAGTATCTTGGATTGTCAAAGTTGTTATTTTCCTCCTACTTCTCTTTTCTGAACTCCCCTTAGGCACATCAGGAGGGTCCTAGAAAAAGTTCCTAACTAGGAAATTTTCCCATGTATTTTCCCTCTCTTTCAAATGATTTTCAATCAAGATCTTGATGAAGCCATAATGGTAGAGATGGGGTTCTACATCATCTATGTTCTTTTGAAGAGTAGCAGACATTTTTCTTAAACTATTCAACAAGAAGTACGAGAGGTTGATTGTTTCATTCTCCAAGAAATTCATTAATAATCTAATATGATACATATACATGGAGCCATACCTGCCCTCACATGTAATGAATTTTTGAATGATTAAAAGCAAACTACTCCACTTATCTTTTAAGACTGAAATAGGAATCCCTCGTTCAAAAATTGATATGTCCATACCCGGATTACGAAGAATGATCATCCAGACTTTTTCATCAAAATCCTTCTTCTTAAACCATCCTTTTCCCTCTTTTGTAAGTTCTGTGGCTGCTACAATTGATGATTTTGTCACTGGAAATTTTATGTCCCCAATTTCAACTTCTACACCATTGAAAGATCTGTTAAATGTTTTTGTAACCTCCTTGTGATGGACTTTAAACTTCTTGATGAATTTCAACCATACAACCTTCTTTAATTTTCCCTTAAGCTATAGGTATCCTTCCATGAACTTAACTCCTTTGGGCTCTGTTCTCACAGTAAGACCCATTCCTTTTTTTTACCGTCAAAACACCTCTGTAAATGACAATCTTACTGGAGCAAAACAATGATATGGAAGAAGACCGTGGAGAAAGTTGATGGTTACGAAATGGGAAAAATATTGAGCATGAGATGAAAGAGGTTTTACGAAGTAGAAATTTGTGTAAATGAAAAATGAACCGAAGACTATAAAACCTGGTGTGCAAGCACAGAGGCAAAGTGTCACTCGTGAAAATTTGCGGGACAGAATGGAGTTTATTATTTTGAGTTCATAAAAAGGTTTGCGGAGTGGAACGTCGGTGGAGGAGAGCCGTATTCAATCAGCTCATGTCTTCATAATTATCTGTTTTAACAAATGTAATGAGGGTGTACGACTAAGTATGAGTTAAACTTGGGAATAGATTATTAGATCGTTAGGATTAATGCAAAGGATATGGTGGAGTTAATCTAGCCATCAAGTTAAATCATTACATGTTAAGGAGCTGTGATTTTACAAACTATACGAATTATGATTTTGAAATGCTATTTGAAATGGTTATGTCCATACCTTGGAATCATACCTCTTTCTTTCTGCTAACTTTTAATTTCCTGCCTTTGTAGGTGCTTTTCAGGTGTTGATGTCTCCAAAGATCTTCTCCTTCCATACCTGCATAATTTTTTGGCTAATCACTTAACTGTCACTGCAGATTAGCTGCAGAATCAGATATCAGCCGCAAAATTAGAAATCAACTGCAGAATTGGAAAACAGTTGCGGAATGTAACATTGTAAACAAAATATAACTTGGTGAATGAATGGAAATGGAAAATGACTGGATGGATGAGACAAGGAAAAGTAAATATGAAGAAGAGTGAAAGAAATTTTATTGATGGTATGTGGTGGCGATATGGAGTGAAATGAAATGAAATGGAATGAAACAAACTATGAGTGAAATGAGAGATTATTTTGAAATATAGGGTGTCAGAATCTTTTGATTTTCACCCTATATTTTCTGTATAAGAATGCCAATTAGTGATTGGTTTTCAATCTTATACATTTTTTTTTAGATGATGATGAAAGAAACAAAGACTAGGCCGGTGGAGAAGAATGATTCTTCTTCACCGGCCTCATTGCAGAGTTATCTTGAAAGATTTTGATAAAATCCTCCTTTGAGATTGGCTTCTGATAGGTCTTCAATCTATGACCATTCACAAGGAGAGGAGTTTGGTGCTCATCAATTTTTCTGATTCTTATTGCTCCATTACTAAAAAAAAATTCAATCTCATATGGCCCAAGCCAATGAGTCTAAAGTTTAACTGCAAAATCTTTGAACTTTGAATCAAATAGCAATGCCCAATCTCCTTCTTCAAACCTTTTGTCCTTGATGTATTTTTCATGCCACTTAGCTCTCTGATATTGAACTAGATCGGTTCTTTGAACTACTTCTTGTCTGATCTCATCTAGTTCATTCAACTGCTCCAGTCTATGCTTTTGAGCTTTTGATAGATCCATTCCCAACTAAACTTCCATCTTGAAGGTTTTAACTTGGAACTCAATGGGGAGCAGAACTTGCTTCCCATAAACAAGTTCATAACGAGTGTGTCCCGTTGTGTTCCTCCATGTAGTTCTGTAGGCCCATAAGGCTTCAAGAAGCCTTTCTGCCCAATCTCTTCTATGTAGATGTACAATCTTGGTAACGATTCCTTCAACTACTTTATTTGTGGACTCCACTTGACCATTTGATTGTGGATGATAAGGAGTGGATTTCCTATGCTTGACCTTGTACTCTTCCATAAGCTTCTCCATCATTTTGGATGTGAGTTGAGTTCCCTGATCTATCACAATTTCCCTTGGAACACCAAAGTGAGTAAAAACATCCTTATAAAGAAAATTAACTACTGTCTTTTCATTAGCAGAAAATAATGTTTTGGCTTCTACCCATTTAGTGACATAATCAGTACATACCAATATATACTTTTTTTTCTTGGATGGAGGATTAATAGGTCCAATAAAGTCTAAAGCCCATTTTTCAAAGGTTTCTATGAGTACCTAAGGTTGTAATGGCATCTCATTTGAGGGGGTAGGTTTCCCTACCCTTTGGCAGCTGTCACACCTTTTGACATATTTTTTTGCATCCTTGAAGAGGGACGACCAATAATATCCTAAATAAAGGATTTTATAAGCTGTCCTCTTGTCAGCAAAGTTTCCACCGTATGGTTCATCATGCCATGCTTTGAAAATATCAGGCATTTCATCTTCCCTGACACATCTTCTAATCATAAAGTCTGGCCCTGTTTTATACAATTCATTAGAAATCCATGAATATCTTGAACTATCCTGAATAATCTTTCTTCTCTCTCTAGGAAATAAATGTGGAGGTAGTTTCCCTGTAATAAAATAGTTAGCCATATCTACAAACCAAGGAGTTTTAGTAGTTACTGCAAATAAGTAATCATCAGGAAAAGTATCCTCTACAGGAGAGTCTTCTTTGATATTCTGAATGCTCGAAAAGAAATCAACAACTATGTTTTGTTTCCCAGGTCTATCTAACACATTTATATTGAATTCCTGCAAAACTAAGAGCCATATTGTAACTCTGCCATTAGTAATAGGTTTGTTCATAAAATATCTAATTGCAGAATGATTAGTATGAATAAAAGTTTCATAGTCTGTTATATAATGTTTGAAGTTATTAATTTCATGAACAATAGATAAGAACTCTTTTCCAGTCACAACATAATTTAACTCAGTGGGAGTATTTTACTTGTATAGTAAATGGCATAAGGAATCAAGTCATTTTGTCCCAGTACAGCTCTTAGAGCTATATCTGAAGCATCGATAGAAATATGGAAAGGAAGCTTCCAATTCGGTCCTCTTAAGATAGGTGCTTATATATTCTTGTTTTCAGGGCTTCAAATGTTGATTGGCAATCAAGATTCCACTTGAATTCACAGTATTTTGTAAGTAGTTTGAGAAGTAGAGATGTTATTTCGGTAAGTTTTCTATAAATCTTCTATAATATCCAGTAAATCCTAGAAAACTTCTAACATCTTTTTGACAATTTGGAATAGGTAACTTGGAGATGAATTCAACTTTAGATTTGTCTACTTTAATCCCATCCCCTGAAATATGATGTCCCAAAACAATACCTTCAGTAAACATCATAAAGCATTTTTTATGGCTTAATGAAAGGTTTGTTTCTTTACATCTTTTAAGGACATTTTCCAAATTTTCCAAGGCTTTTTCAAATGTGTTACCATAGACTGTAAAATCATCCATATATACCTCTACAAAATCATGTATTAGATCAGAAAAAATTTCTAGTACTACTCTTTGGAATGTTGCGGGTGCATTACATAGTCTAAAAGGAAGCACTCGGTAGGCAAAAATTCCCCATGGAGAAGTAAATGTGGTTTTATCCTGATCTTTAGGTGCTACCTGAATTTGATTATAACCACTAAAACCATCAAAAAATGAAAAGTACTTTTTTCCTACTAATGTATCTAATACTTGATCTATAAAGGGCAAAGGAAAGCAATCCTTTAAAATTGCTTTATTCAATTCCCTATAATCAATTCACACCCTCCATTTACCATTCTTTTTCGGCACTATCACCAAGGGAGAAACCCATTGGCTATTTGAGATTGGATAAATGAAGTTTACATTGAGTAATTTTTGGAGCTCTTCTTTCACAATCTCCCTAAGATTTGGATTCATCCTTCTTTGAGGTTGTCTGATTGGTCTATTGTTTTCCTCAATATAGATATGATGGATGCAAGTCTTAGGGTCAATACCTTTCATATCACTATACTCCCATGCAAATGCAGCAGAATGTCTTTGTAAGATTTTGGTTAGCTCTTCTTGTTGTAATTTTTCCAAGTTTTTGTTGATATTCAATATTCTACCTAGAAAAATTTCAATTTCAGAATTGCCAAACTCTTTCATAGAGTAGAGAGACATTTGTCTGGATGACGAATATTCAATATTAGAATCTAACTGAAATTGTGTGTGATCATATTCTGAAGATGTTTCAAAATTTTCTAATGTGTTTATGATTTGACTATCCTCACTAGTTTCAGAGAGAGTAAAGATAGGTTGTATAGCATCTTCATCATCAACCCATTCATTGTCTCCTACTTCTGTAATTGCTTTTGGTGGAGGATACAAAGTAAATTTCTTTGTTGAACTACCATTATAAATGTACATGTCATCAAATCTACAACTAATAAAAGCATCATATGTGGCTAGCCAAGGTCTTCCTATGATGAGTGGGCGTCCTCCTAGATTATTCTTAGGAGTCAAAATCATGAAATCCACTGCATATTCCCAAGAATCTAAGGAGACCAAAATGTCTTTTAGTACACCATCTGGTTTGATTACTGATCTATCTACAAGTTGCATTAAGGTAGGTGTGAAAAGAACATTAGGAAGTTTAAGTTGTTCCATATTCTTTCTACTCATAATCTTTATAGCAGCCCCTAAGTCAATGAATGTATTTGGAATTTCCATTCCATTTATGTGTGTGTTGGCAATTGGACTTCCTCGATCCTCATATTTCTGCATGGTAATCTTTCCCATCATGATATCTGCTCTTTTTCCTACCAGGTGGATTCCTTTTGTGTATCTTGGTTTCCTACCTGGTCTTTTGATACCCAACTCCTTTATTGTTTTTGCTAGAATAGGAATTTATCTAATGGCTTGTGTGGATGTAGAGTTGAAGACAAGGCTTATCCTTTTGCTTCTTGTGATAATTTCCAAACTTTGAACTTAGGAGATCTTAAAACATGTTGTCTACAAAATTAGAACTTGAATGAGACTGTGAATATGTAGCTGTATAAACCAAGCTTGAAATGAAGTACCGAAAATGAGATTACTATCTCTGTTATTAATCCTAATTGCAAAATTGAAATCTAATAAATTGTTGCAACCTAAACCAAAAAATAAAGAAACTAGAAACTAATGATTAGTCAATGATTTCATCAATAATCACAACATTTCGCCAATTAACTTCTAAAACGGGGTTAAGATAAAGGCTCGGGAAATATCATCATATGGCATGAAATAAATGACAGCTAAATTATCTAATTGCACACAAATGAAATCAAAGCCAATTACTTCATCTATAATCACAATATTTCACCAATTAACTTCTAAAATGAGGTTAAGCTAAAGGCTCCAGAAATATCATCATATAGCTTGAAAGAAATGACATTTAAATTATCTAATTACACACTAATGAAAGCAAGGCCAATTACTTCATCTATAATCACAATATTACGCCAATTAACTTCTAAAATTGGGTTAGGCTAAATGCTCCAGAAATATCATCATATATCATGAAAGAACTGACATCTAAACTACCTTGAATAGTAAACAAATCTCACAAAGTAAAAGCATAAACAACTGAAATTGAAAACTGAGTTTCAGCAGAGGAAGTGAGTCTCAATAACACCACTTGATGCAAAAATTACACTAAGAAGCTCGAGCATAACCAGTCTTAAAGACCTATTTTGAAATGCACCTATGAATGTTAGTAAGAAATATGATAAGCCGAAAAAACATATACAAGGTTAGAAGAATTAAGATCATAAGCAAAAAATGAGAAATATATAATTCGAATGAGAGAAAATATAGATGAAAACTATACAAAAACAAAAGAAGGACCTCAGCTATGCAGGGGCCCTCTATGTAACTTCGGACTAGCATGTTGTTACTTAAAAATATGCTCAAACATATATGTGAAAATAGAGTTTGTATTATGAAAAACAAAGTTATGTGTCTCTCGGTTACAGAACAACAAAATAACACTATAACAACAATATCCAGAACGTCCTATCTGCGTTGCAAATGCTTGTATTTATAGAGAAAATGGATAACTATATCTCAGAGGAATTTCTTCAACGAAAGACACGTCAACATGTCAAAAGCTGAGGATTCAACCTCCCGGTTGCCATGAGCAGTACATCTATGCGTGGTGGATATTGGATTGTGTTATGTAGATGGCATGCAGGTGGAAAAAAAGAATCCATGAGTTTAGGAATGGTTTCAGGCTTCTTTTACATGCAAGAATAGAGTTCTAGTTGGCATAGAATTCTCCATTGACCTCCCTTTGACCAGGACCTTTCCTTCCGAATCTTGCTAATTGACTGGGACCTCATCCATGTGTGGACAATTCCTGAGCTTCCCATGTGTCTCATTCCTCCGCTTGACACTTGTAAGCTATAAAACAATGGAAATGGCTGTGGAATTACTAGTTAGCTGCGGAAAGTGGCTACATTCCGTAGCTGATAAACAAAACCTAGATCAAATAGCACTCACAATGATATAATTTGAAAATCACTCAAATACACCGCTGAAATCAACATGTAACAGCTCTTGATAGCTCAGTGATCTAGGTTATATTTTGTTTAAAGATACATTAAAATAATTACATATACAGTTTATAGCTTAACCAAAGAGAAACTTTAGATGTGCACATGTGAGAGAAAGAAGAAGGAGAGCATAAGAAAACAAGAAGACAAGAACTTGATAACGGAGTTCATCCCTCCTAGACTACATCTCTGGGCCCTGCTCAATCAATGCGGAGGCCTTCATTCATTAAAAATGGAATCAAAAGAAGTTACATTCATCAGTTGCAAAAATGGAGCATTATACCTCCATGCTGAAAAATGCCTGAAAATTGGGGAGCCTTGCTGCAAAAACTGACACCACCATTGGATTCCCATTGCCGAGAGGTGCAAAATCAATATAAAAATTGCCCAGTTCTAATACTGGACAAAAATCATCCTTCTGCAAAAAATTTGCTCAGGCAAAGTTCCACTAGTGTTTCTGAGTGCTCAAGTTTCTACCACCTTGTCTCAAAATCTGTGACCGCTGACCTGTCCCTGTCAAATGGTTAAAAACTAAGCTTATATAACCTTAGGGTAGATAAAATTATAATATGGTTATTGGTTTGACATATATAAATATCATATGCCATTTTAAAAACAACCATATGCCATAGTTATAATATATATATTATTTTTAAACTTCATTGGGGGTTGGGCCTGTACTCCATGGGACCGCAGCCATCCCATCCCAACTAACATTCTGCATGCTGCTATACATTAATATTTATGGGGAGAAGGACCACCACGTGGCTTCCCCCAAGCCATGCCCATATCCGTATCTTCGTTGGTTACATTGGTTACAAACTATGCGTTGTATGTTGGTCTATATGCTCCAGCCTTGTGTGGGTGGGTATAACGTTTATAGCCATTTCTTATAACCATAATGTATTTTCCATACACGTTGGTTACTCCCCCGTTGGTTGTATAGTTCATGGCATACGTTGGATTAAATGTTTGTGGATTGGTTGTTGCGTAATATATCTTTACCATATATGTTATATGGTATAACCATAATGCATTGGTTTATAACCATACTTCAACCAAATGCTTATACGTTGTTTTGAATATACCATTTGTTGGATGGTTTGGATATACCATATTACATGGTTTTTTTTCTTTTCTTTTCTTTTTTTTTTCCTTTTTTTCTTCTTGATTTGGTTTGATATAGTTATTTATATAGTTAATTGGATAACTATATAAAATTGTAATTCTAACCAAAATATCCCATGTTTTCTTTTGCAGGTTTAGGAGGCTAATGACGGGCTGCCATGTGTCAGCATTTGATGGGCTTCCATGTGGGTCCCACGTGCTGACTGGGATGCCATGTGGCAGACTGCGGGTCCCATTTTTCCTCTACCATACTAATCTTTGAAGAGTTCTATCTTTTGCATACGAGATCAAATTGACAAATTGTTCGCGCCACCATGATCAGTAAGACGAGCCCTCTCAACTGATGCCATGAAATTCTCCTTTCTTCCATTTTGAATTTCGAGCCTTTATCCATCTCCTTGGTGTCTCGAGATCCTCCTGGATCAATCCTCTATACTGAAGAGTTTTTGGTCCTCCAAAATCATGAAAGATACTCTGCAACTTCTTCTATACCCTATCTGCATCACAAGCAACCTAAAAAGGTCTCGCTTCTTTCTCTTTCACCTTTGTCCTTTGGAGCCTTAAGCGACGAACCGACACCTGCTACCTCTGGAACATGTAGTACATTGTTTATCGAATAACATGTCCAAACTAATGACCCAAAATGTCCCATACTTGCCACAATTTTATCACACTCGGTGGTCAAATTTAGAATAAGATGGACTCAATACCCCAGCTATGATAACAAGGCCAACTTATCATGGTTGCTCCAACAAGTGATGGAAAACACATCATCATTGTAACCCGTGATTTACATTCATAAGGCCAAACATCACTTTCATAGTTTAACATGCAACTCAAAATACAACTCAAACATGACTATACATCATTGTTATTGACCAAGTGATGGAAACATCTCATCACTTCTACACTAAAATGCAACAAATGATTTACAATGGTGCTTATAACAAGTTATTACCCTTAAAAAAACCAACTCAATAAAGCAGACCATCGTGGACGGGGTGGTTGTATCGGTTGCACATATTCATATTTTGGCTTTTCTGGCGATGGTTCCAAAGCATGAAGCATCAGACATGCGGTTTGCTGGTGTCCCTCTTTGTTACAATGACCACAACGATTATTTCTCCTCCAAACCTTTGGAGCTGTCTTGGGTCGCTTCCCCTTGGTGTTCCTTCAAAAGGTATTCATGGAACCTTCACTATCACCGAATTGTGAGGAAGGAATTCTATCATCTCTCATTGGCCGCTTACTAGCCATATCAGAGTTTGTCCCCTTCTCCTTTCAGATGTATCTGAGTCCTGCATAACGTGGAAACTCCTTGGCTTTGATGTGGTTTATGATGCCTTGGCCTTGGGTGCCAAAGACCTTTCCTTGATATCCCATTTTCTTCATTAGCTTGGATCTAATCCCTGTAGTATGTTTTTCAAAAGCTGCAAACTCATCATCATGAAATTCATATGAAATTGGAGAATCGCTTTTTACCTCACGATAGCTTCAATCCATGGCTTGCAGCTGGCATAGTAATCTTTGGTTTTCATCCCCTGTCTCCTGTAGAAGCCTCCTTAACTCGACATTCTCTGCTTGAAGGTAGTGGTTGATCTCTTCAAGTTCTGCTGAGGGAAGTTTCATTTCTGTTATATTGGTTGAAATTCTTGATTCATGGCCAGAATCAGACCCCAAATCGATGGGTCCTGTTGTCACAATCCCAAAGGATGTGAGCTTTTTTTCATCACCGAAGTCAGACCCCAAGTCAATGGGCCTGCCTCATGCACATCTTGTAGCTATGACATTCTCATCTTCCTCTGACTTGGAATCTTGGCTTTGATGTATAGTGGTGACGACCTTCTATTTCCCATTTCTATCATTGCTCTCAGGTGTCAGTTCAAGGTGTAGCTTCCAAAAATTCTCTTCATCATACCCCTCTTTCCCACAATGTGTTCAAGAGGTCTTTGCTCCCCTTCTCTTGACTGCTATTGTTCTCTTTTATTGGTCATCTCTGTCATATTTGCCCCTATTCTCAATGTCAATGGCCTTTACGCGAACCACATCAATGGTGGTTGGTTCAAACAATAACAATGAATGCCTAATATAATTATGTAACAATCCAATGTATTTAGTTACAAATTTAGGTGTATCAAGTGAAATACCCAAAATTAGTGCTTTCTTCCTAAATTCTTCTATAAAACTTTGAACATCTTGAACTTTGCCTTGCCTTAAATACTGCGAGTTCATTAAAGCTTTTTGCATGTAGCCCAACGAATAAATTTGTGCTTTTAATGCAGAAATGAAATTAGGCCAAAAAGAATAAAGATTACCCACATCCTTACTGCTTTGTACTTTGCTCTCCCACCAAAAGAGAGCAGTGCTAGTTAATTGCAAAGAGGCCAACTGAATCTTTGCTTCATCCTCCATGATCTGCTAAATCTTGCAGTAGATCTCAATCTTCCTAATCCAATTATTAAGTTTTTATGCATTGCTTTCACCATTGTACATGTCGAGATCAAATTTAACATCTAATTTAAAAAAGGGTTTCTTAGATGTATCTTTTGAATTTTGGTTATCATTATTGTGAGAAGAAGAAGAACTTTCACTTGTAGAAGGAGAAGGAGGTGGATCTCTTCCATCATCTCTATGTACTGAACCTTGTCGTTCTGGAGTTTTTCCCTCTGCATTTTCCAGTTTTTCGAGCTTTTAGAATAACTTCTCAACATGATCTGCCATCAAATAGAAAGTCTTGCAAAAATTGAGCTCCTCCTCATACCGAGCCTCTTCATCTGCCATGTTTCCCCTTCAATGTGCATGACCTGCCTCGGGATTGAAAGACTGTAATTCTCCTTCGCCTCTTCGGAGCCTATTTCTCATTAGCATACAAACATGCAATTCACATCTAAAAACACCTGCTCTAATACCACTTGATCTAGGTTATATTTTGTTTAAAGATGCATTAAAAGAATTAGATATACATTGTGTAGCTTAACCAAAGAGAAACTTTAAATGTGCACATGTGAGAGAAAGAAGAAGGAGAGCATAAGAAAACAAGAAGACATGAATTTAAAAATGGAGTTCGTCCCTCTTGGACTACATCTTTGAGCCCTGCTCGATGAATGGGGAGGCCTTCATTTATTAAAAATGGTTTCAAAAGAAGTTACATTCATCAGCTTCAAAAATGGAGCATTATACCTCCATGCTAAAAAATGCTTGAAAATTGGAGAGCCTTGCCACAAAAACTGACACTAGCATTGGATTCCCATCGCCGAGAGGTGCCAAATCGATATAAAACTTTCCTCGTTTTGATAGTGGACCAAAATCACCCTTCTGCAAAAAGTCTGCTCAAGCAAAGATTCCACCAGTGTTTCTATGTGCTCAAGTTTCCGCCACCTTGTCTTGAAATCTGTGGCCAATGATCTCTCTGTGTCAAATGGTTAAAACCTGAGTTTATGTAACCTTAGAGCAGATAAAATTATAATATGGTTATTGGTTTGACATATATAAATATCATATGCCATTTTAAAAACAACCGTATGCCATAGTTATAATATATATATATATATATATATATATATATATATATATATATAATTATATATATATTAATATTATTTTTAAACCTCATTGGGGGCTGGGCCCGTACTCCATGGGACTGCACCCATCCCATCCCAACTAACATTCCGCATCCTACTATACGTTGATATTTATGGGCGGCAAGGCCACCACATGGCTACCCCAGGCCATGACCATATTTGTATCTTCGTTGGTTACATTGGTTACAAACTATGTGTTATATGTTGGTCTATACGTTGCAGCCTTGTGTGGGTGTTTATAACCCTTATAGCCATTTGTTATAACCATAATGTATTTTCCATACACGTTGGTTACTCCCCCATTGGTTGTATAGTGTATGGCATATGTTGGTTTAAATGTTTGTGGATTGGTTGTTGCGTAATATATCTTTACCATATATTTTATATGGTATAACCATAATGCGTTGGTTTATAACCATACTTCAACAAAATGGTTATACATTGTTTTGAATATACCATCTGTTGAATGGTTGGGATATACCATATTATATTGGTGTGTTTTTTTTTTTTTTTTTTTTTTTTTTTTTTTTTTTTTTTTTTATATATATATTTTGGTTATTACATATTTTCTTGATTTGGTTTGATATTGTTATTTATATAGTTAATTGCGTAACTATATAAAATTGTAGTTGTAACCAAAATATCCAATGTTTTCTTATGCAATTTTAGAAGGCTAATGATGGGTTGCCATGTGGGTCCCACATGCTGACTGGGATGCCATGTGGCGCACTGTGGGCCCCATTTTCCCTCTACCATACCAATCTCTGAGGAGCTTTATCTTTTGCATACAAGCTCAGATTGACAAACTGTTTGTGCCACCACGATCAGGAAGATGAGCCCTCTCAATTGATGCCATCAAATTCTCCTTTCTACCATTTCAAATTTCAAGCCTTTATCCATCCCCTTGGTGTCTCGAGATCCTCCTGGATCACTTAGGATGCACTAACATGGGAAAGCAGAAGAGAAAGGGTTTAATAAAATTCTTGGAAGAGAGGTAGTTTTGGGGCTCAACACTAGTCCCCTATCTTCAGAAAACTTTGGGGTGTGCTCAAGTTGTCCCCCGAGGTCCCTGTTTTCCTCTATGATGGAAACTTTTTCAACTTAGGTACTCTTGAACCACAAAATCCTTCAATCTCTGTTATGATCCATTTAGGAGACATTTTAATTATTTCCATTGGGTGCTAGCCACACCTCAACACCTCCTCATCACTGAGTGGATAATGAATTTCAACATTATCCTCCAAAGTTGCTTTTGTAGTTATACAAAACACACAAAAAACCTCAACATTAAGGTGAATATTGCTAGCATGAATAGCTACAAGTTGAGGTAAAATTTGTATAGGATAAGGTACTTATGATCCCACTAAGCATTGCAATACTCTTTCTACTTTTAGCTGGAACACAGCCAAGCCAAAATCTACTAAATGACTTAGTTTATGTTTTATAATGTCTAGGTCCATATTGTTCTTTACTTTAGATAATTGCATTCATCATTCACATATAGAATTCAACCCGAACATCATTACATCATTTGCAATCATGCATAAATAACAATAATATCATAGCAGTGAAACATAAAGGAACATATGAAGGAAAACATGCATAAATAGGACACCAAGAATTTGGTCAGAGACCAGGGGAAAACCCCACAATGGAGAAAACCGATCTCAATTCTTCTTCTTCTATTAGATTGTCATTGAAAGTAAAACAATGAATTTCACAATACAAATATCATCATCAAAGCTTATTGTGGACAAGTATTTTTGAGAATACTACTACTGTTGTAATAAAAATCACCATCACTACTTCTGGACTAAGTGACACCCTACATATACATGAACTGTAATGAAAATTGAGTCATACATATACTAATGAACTATGATATTAGCAAAGTGAAACATATGTCAATGTTATAACATAACTATGATGTTCAAATGCCATACATAGGAGATTCCATACATTAGAGATTTTAACCTTGATATTATACCAATCAACAAATACCACACATATTGTGTATGGTGAGATTACTGTGTTGTAGAAATATTGAACATTCAATGAGATGAGGTGGACACTGAGCTATAAAATACTGAAGGACAATCTAATATATATATACACTGGAGAGTATTGATGTCACTTATAACATAGAAGAGCCGTGAAGAAATTCGGAGGAGGTGCCGACATATATATCGTATGGGATGGGACAATGCCATGACCAGTGTATTATGCCAAGATCAATGGTAGCAAGACTATCATAGACTGTCGTGATCAATGGAATGAGAATTGGGATAACCATATCAAGGTCATAATTGAACAGATGTGAATACCATATGTTGAAGAACCATAATATAGAGAAGCTACGCCAACACTATTCACAGGGCTCCATACATACAAATGGACTGAGATAGTCATCATAGTGGAGTTACAGATATTGGTTCTCGTCCAAGAGTTGTGATTAACATATCAATCTATGAAATTCATATCATATTAGAGTGCGAGAACCATATGTAGAGATCAGAGGATATTAATGTAAGAAATTATAATCCATACAAACAGTGAGAGTAAGGCCATAACAAAGATTATTTGAAAGAATAGTGTTGTAGATGAGTCCGAGCCATAGCCCTTGTGACCATTCAATGTCCAAGACAGTTGTTATAGGTGTAACATGTGTAACAACATCCAATTGCTATGTTTGAATCTAGTGGAATAGTGTGGCCATGGAATTTATTGGTATTGAGTACATGAAAACAAAAGAAAACATCTCCACAAATGATATCTGTTGCATTCCATATTTGAGAGAAGACCTTCAAAACATTAACTTGCTCACTTCAGAAAACAATAGCTAATTTGAAGTAAAATAGAAACATGCAAAAACCTAGGAGAAATCTGATAGAAAATAGATGTCTGAAACAAAGTAGAAAATTACTATGATTTTCTTTGTTGTAAGCAAACAATCAAAGTCACAAAGACCTACTTTTTCTAACATTGAAAATATTTAATTATATGTTGTGGAACTATTCAGTGGACTGAGGAGAATTTTCTAATGTAATTCCCAATACTAAATACTAATGCCATCCCACAAAAAGCTATACCGACATTATTCAATTAGACAAGTTAGATGTAAAATTCATGGGTGGATTTAAAGATTTTTTCATGAGAATGATTCAGTTGGATATTAGTGGCCGCCTGCCAAGTCCACTTGGACCCCCACCATTGATTCTTTTAGCTTTTCAGTTTCCTTAATTGTAGCATAGTTTACTATTTTTAGCAATTTTTTGAGTCTTGAACTTTTGGAGCCATTTTGAGGCCCTAAACGACATTTTTTGGGAAACCTGGGAGAAACATCGGTCCATGGACCGATGTTGCTCTTTTGAAAGTTGTAATTCTTGGATAGATCTTTCTGACGAGATATTGTGCACGTCAAACAGAGATCGTATGCCAAAGTTACGACCGCGGGAAGTTGATATACCAATTTACCCAAACAGGGCCCATAGTTTGGAATGTCATCTTCTAGGGTTAGGTTTTTCGATGTTTAGGGTTTTCCATTGTTTCTCAAAAATAAATAGGCAGTCAAGCCTCATTGTAACATAGTTCATAGGCATGTAGCTACCACATCTCTTTTCAGAGATAAGCTACCATCGGCCTAGCTAGATTATTTCCATTTCTGTTTGTAAGCATATTTTAGTATTTTACAGTAATGAAATGAAGTATTAATTTTTCTACATCTCTATATGTATGGTTATATTTACAATTTGTTGTGTTCCTATTTAAATCTGGATCAGTGGTACGAGAGCAGTCAACTTTTTCTTTGTTTTTCTTTGCATGTCCCCAACAAGGTCGGGAGATAAGGAGTTAGGGCTTGAACTAGTCAAACCTTTGCAAGGCCAGCCTCGCAAATCATGATGGCCTCCCATAGCAGACGAAAAGAAAGATGAGGGGGTAGGAGATCCTATCAAAATCTTGCTTGAAAAGGCCCTCGAGCAACAAAGCAATGCGATGATGGACAACTTTGCACAGATCCTTTAGCAGCTACCCAGGGTTGACACATCTACTTCCAGCAACTACTCTAGAAGCACCACACCATTAAAGGTACAAGTTAACTTTGACATTCCCATATTTGAGGGTCATATGGATGTAGACGCCATAGATAAATGGTTAAATATGTTAGAAGGGTATTTTTCTGTTCATGATTTTTCCGACCGGGAAAATATTACTTTCTCTCTTCTCAAAGCTGCCCCCCTGTCAAGGACTAGTGGGAAACCTACTGCGAGCAGAAGGATGAAAGTACAGCCTGACTATTTTCAGCCGCACCCACTTGGAATTCATTCCAAACTTCCATGAAGGAGCAGTACTACCATGTCGAAAGCTATGAAGATCAATACATATAGTGGACCATGCCGCGGCAAGGAAGGGACCAAGACGTGCCAAAGTTTACCAATATTTTGCATACCCTTCGAACAAAGTTTGGTACCAAGGATTCGTAGTAGTATTTGGTACTCAAATACCATGGCTACCTACACAAGTACATCCAAGAAGAAATAGAATTCATGAACATCTCCTCGCTTGGCAAGGCATACAGATATGACATCAAGGTCAAGAAAAAGTTTAAACATAAGAAGCGAGGCTTTGGATCTGCGGATCCGAAGTAAGGGAAAGGTGCCCCCAAACTTCAGAACAAAGGACAAAGCTAAGGCCAGGTGGCCCAAGAAAACCCGCCAAAGCTGCAAGCAAGGAACAATGCCGTGAAGCCAACAAAGGACATGCGAAAGTGATGTGAGCTCCACAAGAGCTCCACTCACAACACAAGTGAGTGTTGGGCCAAGCAATCACTAGTGGCTGAGCTAAGGGTTTCAGAATCAGATGCATGTTCTGACTCTGAGTTAGAGCCCGACAAAGGGAAGCAGATTATGGATGTGGAGCCCAACGCCATCGTTTCCACCGAAAATATCTAGAAAGAGGAAGCCGAAGATCCAGAGGAGGAGGAGCATCTCTTTCACTCCTAGATGTGGGTAAAGGGCTCCCCACTACAATTCATTGTGGAAAGAAGGAGCCAAAAGAAGCTCATTTCAATAGATGTGTGAAGCAGCTGGGGTTACCAACCATAGCACGTCCACAATAATACACCATTAGGTGGCTTCACCAAGGACTGGATCTTCGCGTAAGCCAACAGTGTCACCTTCCGTACAAAATCAAGCCCTTCATGGATGAGGTATTATGTGACGTTTCTCCCCTTGATGTTTCCGATGTATTATTAGGACAACCATACTTGTGGAAGTGACATGCTTTTTTATGAATCAAGGCCTCATGCTGTTATTGTTATTGTGGGAAATAAGTTGTATAGGATACTAAAGGTAGCACTGCCTACCACCATCTCTTTGGTTACTACAAAAAAATGAACTAATCTCATCTCCAAAATTGGGAAATTTGTTTTCCTGATGATACACCCTCAAGGAAAGAAGAAGACGGTGGCCACATTCTCCAGAGAGGGCCCTTCTGCATGACAAATACAGATGGAAAAGGTCATGGAGGAGTATGAGGGCATCTTCACCTCCCTCGCAGGGGTTCCTCTAGACTATTAGGTCAAGCACTCCATCAATCTGACCCCAAGTGTGCCACTACCAAATGGACCAATCTATCGGCACTCCGTTCTGGAGAACGATGGAATCAAGAGGAAGATTCAGGAGCTGTTGCAGAAAGGTCACATTTGTCCAAGTTCATCACATTGTGTGAGCCTGATCATGTTGGTACAGAAGAAGGATGGGACTTGGACACTGTGTATTGACTATCGGGCACTGAATAGGATCATTGTCCGTAATAGGTACCTGATCCCATGAATTTATGACCTCCTGGACCAACTGAAGGGGAAATTATTTCAGCAAGGTCGATTTGAAGTTAGGATATCACCAGGTACTAATCCAACAATCTAATGTGTGGAAGACTACCTTCAAACCCAAGGAGGGCCTTTTCGAATGGTTGGTTATGCCTTTCGGATTGACGAATGCTCCTACAACTTTCATGATGATAATGGATGACATCTTGTGGCCATTCACCAACTCATTTGTAGTGGTATACTTGGATGACATCCTGATCTTCAGCCAGAGTTGGGAAGAGCACCTCCACCACATCCGACAAGTTCTCCAGAGACTGTTGCAACACAAGTTATGTGCCAATTTGGATAAATGCACTTTTGCATGACCCAGGTTTAGCATTTGGGATACATTTTTGATGAATGAGGGGTGCATGTGGATCCAACAAAGATTCAAGTCATTCGGGATTGGCCATCTCTAACCACTCTAACAGAGCTCCGTAGTGTTCTATGTCTTTCCAACTTCTAGTACAAGTTCGTGTTGGGATTTTCTCATATCACTTGGCCCTTGAGACAAGTCACCAAGGGAGGAGCTAAAACAAAATTCGTTAGGTTTTAATCTCAACAGAAGGCATTCACAGAGTTGAAAGATCACCTATGCGCGGCCGCAATGCTCGCATTACCAAACCCTCAACAACCATTTGAGGTCAAGATATATCTCTCTCATATGTTATTGGGGCAGTCCTTACTCAACATAGGCATCCAATGGAATATCACAGTGAGATACTTTCGGACACAATCCGGAAGTATCCCACTTATGATAAAGGGATGTATTCCATCTTGCAGACCTGCCACCAATGGAAGCATTACATTTTGGGGAAGGAAACGGTCATCCACACAGGCCACCGACCCTTGTAGTTCATACAGACCCAAGGGAAATTATGGAATGATTGCCATCAAAAGTGGTCCACATAACTGCAACAGTTCCATTTGAATATCAAGCATAAGAAGGGCATCACCAATAATGTTGCAAATTGCCTTTGTCGACAACCAATCTTGGCGTTAACCACTTTGCTCAACTCTTGTGGGCACGAGACTTCTGATTGGCCTCTTTTCTATAAAAGCGACCCAGAATTCAGCCACACATACCAGACACTCTTGGAGGGTCAGCATGTTCCAGATTTTCACCTCCATGATACCTTATTATGCCACCTAGGTCAGCTTCATGTTCCTTCAAGCGATCATGCCAAGATGATTTGGGAAGCACACTACACTCGAGCTACTGGGCATTTCGGGATTGAGAAAACGGTGGCAGTATTGTAGAAGTATTTCTATTGGTTGAATCTTCAACAGGATGTCGAGAAGTACATCAGATCATGCACTACCTGTGCCATTGCCAAACTGACCATCAAGAAGAAAGGCCTGTATACCCCACTGCCTACCCCTAGTCGACTTTGGAAATCCATCTCCATGGGTTACATGCTATGCCTTCCTTCTACTAATCATGGAAATGACTATGTTTTTGTGGTCGTCGATAGGTTCTCGAAGATGGCCATTATGGCAGCCTGCAAGAAGAATATCATAGAAGAAGCCACTGCTAAACTCCTCTTTGAACAAGTGTGGTTACACTTTGGGATCCCACAGTCTATCATCTCAGATCAGGACAACAAGTTCCTCCGTACATTTTCGTCTAGTCTCTGGTCAGTGCTGGACACCAAACTCACTAAGTCCACTGCCTTCCATCCTCAAACTAATGGCCAGACATAGGTTTTGAACAAGATGATTGTACACATTCTGTGCATGTACTACTCAAAGCATCCATACACATGGGATGAGAGCCTCCCCTTTGTTCAGAGTAGCAACAACCAGGCTCTCCATAGCTCGACTGGACACAACCCTTTTTAGGTGGGCTTGGGATTCTAGCCACTATTTCCCATTGATGTGGCCATGCCATTTGTAGCTACTCACGCAGATTCAGCTCATGTCGAGTCCGAAATAGATAAGGAAACTAGCTTCATTGGGCACATCCAACATATTCACCAGCAGGGGTCCACGACATTATGGAGAAATAAAATTCCAAGTACAAGCAGTGACATGATCAACATTGGGTGCCACATAAGTTTTAGGCGGGCGACAAAGTCTAGCTGCATTTGGAAAAGTAACGCCTTACCGATGCCTATAAGAAACTCAAACCACTTTGATAGGTTCCTTACACCATTACCAAGGCTATGGGAGATAATGAATTTGAGCTCAGCATTCCCCCATTCCTTGGCCTGCATCCAGTGTTCAATGTGGACCACCTTCGGCAATACATTCCACCATTACTAGACACATCTGACATTGCAGAACAACTCACACCCACAAAGTTAAATCCAGATTGCAAGGGACAAGCTGGAACTGATCAAATCATGGACACACAGATCAAGCATGCTCGCTTGTAGAATATCCCACTATATCGAATTGTCAAAGTAGGCCAACTCCTTCACCATGACAAGTGGCTCACCAGAGACCAAGCTCAACAGAAGTTTCCTCATCTCATGGAGGAACGCAAAGCAATGGGGACCATTGCTTCCTAATGTGGGAGGAATGATCCTGGTGGATATTGGTGGCCACCTCACAAGTCCACTTGGACCCTGACCATTGTTTCTTTCAGCCTTTTTGTTTCCTTAATTGTACAATAGTTTACTATTTTTAGCAGTTTTTCAGGTCTTGAACTTTCGGAGCCATTTTGAGGCCTTAAACAATGTTTTTTGGGAAAACTGAGAGCAACATGGGTCCACGGTCGTATGTTGCTCTTCCCAAAGTTGTATTTCTCGGATAGATCCTTCTAACAAGATATTATGCACGTCAAATGAAGATCGTATGCCAAAGTTACGACCCCGAGTAGTTGATGTGCCAATTTACCCAACTAGGGCCCATAGTTTGGCATTTCATCTCTTGGGGTTAGGCTTTTGATGTTTATGGTTTTCCGTTGTTTCTCAACAATAAATAAGCCTTCGAGCCTCATTGTAACAGAGTTCATAGGCATGTATCTGCCACATCTCTTCTTAGAGATAAGCTACCATCGCCCTAGCTAGTTTATTTCCAATTTTGTTTGTAAGCATATTTTAGTATTTTATAGTAATGAAATGAAGTATTATTTCTGCTGCATCTCTATATGTATGGTTATATTTGCAATTTGTTATGTCCCTATTTAAATTCTGATCAAAGAATGATTTCTAATACGAAAGTTTATCAAATTATAGATATTGTTATTAACATTCATGAGAATTATGATTTATTGCTCAAAAGGGATTACTCTCAAAATCTACAGAGATAGTTCCCCACCAATCACTCATTTGTAGTTATCATGGAAGGAATAGTCAAATAAAATAAGAATTGATTAGGAAACCTACATGAAAGACATTATTATTGAAGTTCAGGGATAAAATGAACCCATAGAATTCACATAGGCAGTTCTAGACATTTACTCTCTTGAGATTGGTTTCAAGAATTATACATCAGAAGAATTAGATACAAAGTTTGAACTCCTTCATTACATTTCGACTAAATATGAAAATTGTATGATAGTGGATGTAGATAGTGAATGATATTGTAACCTATATTTAGAAATTTAAGATGAAAAATGTACAATAGTGGATATAGATAGTTCTAGATCTTCTAACCTAATTAGAAACTGACTTCTAGACATTGTCTTATGATAGTTTTATATTACAGGAGGGTGCAGGGGAAGACTGTACATTGATTGATCCCTATAAAAAGCATACCCTTATTTCCTATAGGCCTTGAAAAAGTTATTGATTCGAAGCTGAAACATTTAAAAGATTTGGTTTGAAAATAATATTATGGAAGGTAAATAATTCCATCCATTTTCCTTTTCTTCTTTTGGAGCATTTCCAATCTGAGGTACAAAGCTTGATTACTAAATTTTATGCTTTTAGTATTGTGTCCATTCCTCAATGTAATATTGTAGTTTTGAACACTCTAGCAAAATTTGCCTCTAAGATAGCTCCATTAGATGATATTATACCAACAAAAATCTATTGAAATCATTTTTAAGTTGTTAATCCCAAACAGTTTCACTAACTTGTGGGTGCTCAATGAAGATCAACAGATTATCCAATTCTTTGATTAGTGAGGGCATGTTTAAGCATGTAGGAATAGATGATGAACAGAATTCAAATGCTATGGAGATTTTCCAAGATGGTATGGGAAATTTAAGGAAGAATTCAATTACCAAAGGAGTATATCTAAAAAATATGTAAAATTAAAAAACAAAATCTATGATGAATAATGAGCAGATTAATTTGGGCATAGAAAAAAGATATTTAGAACATCAACCTTGGAACTTCTTGTTAAGAAACAGAAAAGCAAGATTAGATGAAATTCTTCAGAGAGTATAGGGATGTCTTCACTTGGATCTATGAAGCTCTAAGTGTATATGATACGAGGATAATCTGGCATGTCACTCCCCTCCAAGAAGATGTCAAACTTATGTAACAGAAATTAAGAAACGTACATCCAACATCATAGTCATTGATTTAGAAGGAATTGAAAAATATTTGGATGTGAATATCATCTAAAAGTTTATCATTCTTCCCAAATTTCCAATTTAGTGTCAGTCAAGAAGAAACCAATGGAAAACAAACTATGTTTATTTCCATGATTTAAACAAATCTTTGCAACGCTGTTGTTGAGATTGCAACCTCCATCATGGAAGAGGCCTAGTGGCCAGAGCTCTTTCCCTTCATGTTCTAGTGCATGAACTGTATGTCATTAAAGGTCTTATGCATTAATTAAATTTAATCACCTACTCTGTCTCATTTCCTCAAACTCTCCATCTATAGCATTGAATAGTATCCTAATGCACATAAAAGGAGATAAATAACCATTCTAGTCTATCCTTAGCCATTGAATCATGTAAATTGTAGTAGAAAATTGTAAAATGTTTGGGCTTTTCAGCATGTGAGTCTACATGTGATGCCTCTATTAGTGAACATGGTTGTCTTCACAATATACTAAATGCTATGTCTCCCACTTTAAGAGTTCTAGTATTCTACCCCCCCTTCATCTCCTATTCTTCAGCCTCCACTGCTTAGTGTCTCCCCTCAAATTCACTTCACTCCTCTTACCAGATCTTGAAACAAAAATTGTGTTTACCTTTTTAATGAGGCTTATGTAAAAACACATGTTCATTCAATTTATATTATCTATGGATCCATTATGATAGCTAAATAGGTCACTGTGATATTGAATTTAGTGAACATAGTGGCCATGGAATTTAGTGGTATTGAAGACATGAAAAGAAAAACATCTCCATGAATGATATTTATAGCATTCAACCCCAAGGGTTAGCTCAATTGGTCAAAAACCATGCCTCACCATCGGGAGGTCACAGGGTAGATTCTGCCTGAAGCCATTTGGGTTAGGTCTTGCCAGTAGGCTGAGCGGCGAATAGCCCAGATTTTTCCGTGGATGTAGTGACGACTCACTGACCAGAGTGTTCGTGAACCACACTACAAATATATATATATATATATATATATATATATATATATATATATATATATATATATATATATATATATATATATATATTATATTTAGCATTCCTTGTCAAATAGAAGACATTCAAAACATTATCTTTCCCACTTCGGAAAACAATAGCTAATTGTAAAATAGAAATATGTAGAAACCTAGGAGAAATCTGATAGAAAACGGGTGTTTGAAACAAAGTAGAAAGCTATTGTGAATGTTGTTGTTGTAAGAAAATAATCAAAGTCACAAACAACTATTTTTTCTAACATTGAAAATGTTCAATTATATTGTGTGGAACTATTCGTTGGACTGAGGAGCATCTTCTAATGTAATTTCCAATACTGTTTACAAAAAGATTAATGCTACTCCTACCAAAAATAAAACCCACGTTATTCAATTAGACAAGTCAGATGTAAAATTTATGGGTGAATTTAAGGATGTTTTGATGAGAATGATTTCTAATATGAAATTTTGTCAAATTATAGATATTGTTGTTGACATTCATGGGACTTATGATTTATTGTATTGTTGTGAATGATCATCTCCCCATCCAACGGTAACGATGTGCCCTCAAATTATGTGCCCGTCCTCTCTAGCAAAGATCTTTAATGGTTGTGAGGGTATTAATTACAATCAATTTTCTTAGCCCCCCATATCCTTAGGTTGAAAATCAGGGCTGAGAATTGTGTGCGTTGCTTTTTTGGATGTAGAAAACCGTATGGGATGAGCTATGTACCTATTTTTTCCCATTGGGTTTTACAACATTGGGGTTCAATCGATCCAAGATAAATTTGAGGGGCTCTGGTCCAATGGGTCAATTTTTGACAGCATTTCGTCAAATGGGTTGAGTCTTATAATTTCAAAGGAGGACAATTTTGCAGAGATCATTGACTGCGCATTGGAAAAGGAATTTTAGACAAGGATAAGCCCAATGGTGAGTCAAATATTTCATGATTTAGATATCTATATTCATTATTAGACAAAATCAGGATTAATCATATTTATTGTTGCGCATCATGGTGAGTCACATATTTTAGGTATCATGTGTATGTATTAATTATTAAATTGAAGTGTAGATAATCATACCCATCACTACGCATCATGGACTATACTAATCAAAACTATAGTTATTCAAATGTTGTAGTATGTTCAAGCCCTAATTCGCCTATACCTAAAAGAAAATAATCTAGAAAATGGGACTATGGTGAGCTCATTGTCGCTTATTGAGTCTCATCTTCCTTGCACACATCCTCCACTTCCGCGCCCTCACTCAAAAAAATAAAATGGTGCCATAAAAAAATGAGCTTTGTAGGTGGGACGATATTTTTGGATTGGTGTCTATCCTTAAATTCCATATTCAAGGAGAAGTTTTGTTGACATTAGATGTTACAATGATTTTAGTTTATTTTATTTACCTCTTAGTGAACTTTGTGTTGATTTGGGGTAGCATCAAATGTGCTATAGCCACGAAATTTGGTAGAGAGGTTAGGGCACATGAGATCTCCAATACCCAGAAAGGGTTTGGGAAGATTCTAAAGAGTTTGGGAGATATTAAAATAATTAATATTTTTAATTGAGTCCCTAAGTGTAAACATAGGGAAATTAAAATATTAATGTGAATTAATCTAAAATTGTGTCAGAATGGTCCAAAAGACATGGATCAAGCCAGATCTAATCTTAGATGTCAACTAGGGACTTAATCTTGGTTTTTGATATGTAACGACAAAAATATAAGAGGAGGATTGAGGGTCACTTGGAGGATACACTAGAGTGATCAGTCATTCTATTCTCTAGAGCGAGGTTTGCTGAGAGAGATAGAATCAGTGATCTATTGTAGTGAGGGGAAGTGAGTGCGAAGCAGAGAGGTAGGGATAGTGTCCAGAGACTAGCGTAGAAGCAGAGAGAGGCAGACACAGAGCTACAGGGAGCCACGCAGAGGCAGAAAAGATTGGACAGAGCCATAAGGGCCAACGTCATCCACGCAGAGGCTGCAGGAGTGACACAGAGAGCTAGAGAGGCTGCACAAAGCCTTAGTAGGATGATGAAGAGGGTTTTAGGTTGACGAAAAGCCTAGCAGGGCTGACGCTGGGATTTAGATTGTGCTGGAGAGGGATTTCGTGGAGAAAGCTCTCTGAATACTTGTTTCCCAAGAGAGGTATTACTGCCATATTTTTTTATCTCTACCGGATTAGCTAGTTTGGCACCCAATGTATTGAGAAAAGAACTGATTAATAGTAAAATCCTCAAATAGCTGCACCAAGTTTCCTGCATTGGGTTTTCCCGTGGACATTACTCCAAAAATAACGGTGTCATTTGTGTTCTTGTTTCTATTTCCATCAGTTGATGATCTGTAATGTGTTGAGCATGCATTTGTATTTATTTTCAGTATTTGCATGGTAAATAACTTGTTAATTAACAAAGCAAGTAGGTAGGAATAAATCAATAAAGTGCATGGAGGGTTTCTAAGGTCTTGGACTTAGAAATTCCAACATGGTATCAGAGGGTGGTTGCAGATCACAGGAGAACTAAGGACATCAGCAGAGTAGAGAAGCAACAGTAAAAAATAGTTGTCCCGAGTGACAGAATTTCTTCCTAGCAGCCAGGCAGCAAGGAAGCGGTGACGTAGTGCTTGTGTCATCAAGTTCAAGCCAAGAAGAGGTTGCGAAGAGGTTGAAGGAGGAAAAGACAGGCTCACGCAGAGCCATACAGAGGCCAATAGGGCTGATGTAGTTGGCAAAGGGAGATAGTTTGACGGTGCCGAGACTGCGTAAAGCCTAGGAGCTCTCACCTTCAAGTTGCTGGGGTTTAGGAGGCTGTGGGTAAGTTACAGAGTGTAGCCAGTGGGGTATTGTAGTCAGAACACTACCTAACAAGGAAATACCAAGGAGGAGGGATTTGCTACTGAGGGTTTCTAGCTGAGAAATCCAGATCAGTGGTGCAGTTGCACAGGTGATGAGAGTAGGGGGCATCTCGACATCGATAGAAGGGATTGTAGGAGGGAAATCAAGGCTCAGAGGGAGTCACATCGAGAACTTCCAGGAGGGAAATAAAAGATGAACATGGCACTATACAGAGTAAGAGACTAGGATAGACCGGACATAGCCTCAAACTTCGCAGTCTAGAAGGCAAGAATCTTATCTGTACTTGACAAAAATCATGTCAAGAACTTTTCCTTGAGGACGATTGCAATCCCAGTTGACCCAACTAATAATGACAAGTATGAGGAGGCAATGGCGAGGGCCAAGAGAATCATCCTTGATGGCGTCAAGGACCATGTAGTACCACACATTGTCGAGAAGGAAATGGCAAATGATATGTGGGAGGCCCTAAAGAAATTGTACCAGCATACTTCTGTGCAAAGGAGGATGTTACTAGAACATTAGTTGCAGTCGTACCAGATGAAGAAGGGAGAACCAATTTACACCTTCCCTTGTCAACTAAATGAGATCTGAGATCAGGTGACTTGCATAGGGGCCACGTCGAATGAGGAATTGATGGTGAGAACAGCCCTGAATGCAGTCTCAGAAGATTGGGAGGTATTTTTCCAGAGTATAATATGCAGAGAGACCCTTCCACATTGAGAGGAAATATGGGCGACTCTTCACCAAGAAGAGATCAGAAGGCTAAGCAAGGCGAGAAGCGACAGTAAGGGGATCAGAGTCAAGAAGGAGGAGGAGGAGGATGCTTCCTTCGCATTTGAGGGAAAGAAAGAAAAATGGAAGAAAAAGGACCTCTTCAAGGTCAAATTCTTCCACTGTGGGGAGTTGGGTCATTATGCGACCCAGTGTCCAAGGAAGAAGAACAAGGGAGAGACCTCTAAGAGCAAGGTAGCGCTAGAAAGGGCAGAGAAGGAAGTGGAGAGAGATGATGATTGTTCCATGAGTGCACATACGCCACTTGAGAGGAAGTGGGGAGACATTGAGTTGTAGTTAGATGGACTATAGGTGATGAGGGGTAGGATCCTTGAGGTACCCAACCTCTTGGATTATACCTTAGTACAGGTGCCCCAAAGAGGTGTAGCAAGACTAGCAGATGTGGGTAGATACGAATGCGGATGAACTGGAAGAGAGAGCTACAGTGCAGAATTCCCAAGACAACGTGAGGCTAGCAGGATGCAACAGTGTGAGAGGCACAAGAGTGTTCCACCAGTGCAGGATGGCACATAGAGGTGTGCAACAGTGTGAGATGCAGGGAGTTGTTGCAACAATGCAAAGTTCAAAGAGGGAGCACTTGTCAGTAACAGAGGGAGATTCAAAATCAGAAGTACTCTAGCCTAACAGAGAGGTGAGAGTTGGGAGATCAGTTAATTACTTCTCAATAACTGAGTTGCAGTGCAATAGTTAGTAGTGGTAGTGCTATGGGCAACACAATGCAACATGATGAGAGGGGATGCAGTGGAGATGCAACAATGGCAGTGGCAAGGCCATGGGCAATAGCATGGATGCAGAAGGAGTTGTCATACAGATGCAGAAATGGTAGTGGAAGAGCTATGGCCAGCAATACAGGATGTAGTAGTGTAGAGGATGTTGGGCAGCAAGCCTAGCATCAACACAGGGACCGATGCCAGATGATTAGGTTAATACTCAATGACGAGTATTGCTAGAGCATAATCCTCACTAAGAGGGAGTGTTAATATGGGGTAGCATCAGATTTTCTCTAGCCATGGAATTTTGTTAAGAGGTTAGCGAACATGAGGTCTCCAATACCTAGAAAGTGTTTTAGGAGATTCTAAATAGTTTGGGAGATATTAAAAGAATTACTATTTTTAATGGAGTCCCTAAGTCTAAACTTAGGAAAATTAAAATTATATTAATGTGAATTAATATAAAATTGTGTTGGAATTGTCCAAAAGACATGGATCAAGCTAGATATAATATTAGCCATCGATTAGGGACATAGTCTTAGTCGTTGATATGTCAACGAGAAAAGTATAAGAGGAGGCTTGAGGGTCACTTGCAGGATACGCCAGAGTAATCAGTCATTCTAGTCTCTAGAGCGAGGTTTGCTAAGAGAAATAGAATCAGTGATTATTTGCAGTGAGGGGTAGTGACTACGAGGCTGAGTGGCAGGGACAATGCTGGGAGACTAGCGTAAAAGCAGAGAGAGGCAGATGCAGAGCCAAAGGGAGCCATAGAGAGGCAACAGAAACTATGCGAAGCTAGAAGAGTCTACATCATCCACGCAGAGGTTGCAAGAGTGACACAGAGGGCTAGAGAGGCTTCACAGAGCCTTAGTGGGATGATGTAGAGGGTTTCAAGTTGACGCAAAGGCCAGTAGGGCTGACATTGAGATTTAGATTATGCTAAAGAATGATTTCATGGAGCAGGCTTTCCAAATACCTATTTTCAAAGAGAGGTATTACTACCAGATTTTTAATCTCTGTTGAGTTATCCATTTTGTCACCTAGTTTACGTAGAAAAGAACTACTTAATAATAAAACCCTCAGATAGATGCATTGGTTTTCCTGCATTGGGTTTTTTCCGGGACTTCAGTCCAAAAATAATGGTGTCATTTGTGTGCTTGTTTCTATTTCCTTCAGTTGATGATCTGTAATGTGTTGAGCATGCACTTGTATTTATTTTTAGTATTTACATGGTAAATAACTTGTTAATTAACAAAACAAGTAGGTAGGAATAAATCAATAAAGTGCATGTCCACAGTTTCTACTGTGTCAGACTTAAAAACTCCAACACTTCCCTTTTCTTAGAGTGGGAGGGGCTTAGAAATTTGGTTCCATGTAATATAATTGTGTAAACACCATCCATTTACTGCTTCAACACAACTAATTAATTGGTGTGGGGCATGTCTGTTGGCTTTTTAACCTAGGTCGTCATAGTAGTAATCGTTCTGGTTACCACTAGACTACAACCCATAGTGAATGGTGGCTCTTCATTAACTTGTATTTTTTGTGAATATTTTTGCAAACTAGCTGCTCCAATGTTACATGTTTTGTGTCTTAAACCATGTTTTTTTTGCAGAACTTGGATATTGTTTATATGGCCCATTGCTTTCTTTTGCAATATAGGATATGTGAGCTAGTTCTTATTCTACTGACCTCATTTCAAGGCCCAAATTCTCTCTATGATGGTACATATTGCTGTTGATTTTTTGCAATATATATGGTGCATGATGTACTAAGATTAACCTTGTTGTTGTTATGTTCCCAGTAAACATCAAGCTAGCTCTCTCTGTTCCATGGTCTATATCCATGTATCACTTCTAATTTTAGTTTGTTGTTTCTTTGAATCAAATTACTTCAGTTGTTTTCACTAGAGTTGGCAACATGGTCATATTTTTTCTTTAGTGCAGATTGTTCACATGTTGTAAGCCCTTGTTTTTTGTTGTTATCTTGTGCATTGTAAATTTGTGAGTATGTGGGTTGATTCTCGATACTAACAACTTCCAATTTGCAATTTTATACCAATACTTGATAGGAAACTCTATTAGCAATAAATTTGGCACACCTTATTAAAATCCATGGCCTTTTGATGTAATCTTTACGTGTTTTGTTATTAGTTTGTGGAGTCAACTTTTTCCATTCCCAATGTAAAACATTTTTTGGTGGCTTAAGATGCAATGCTTGTTTTCCACTTGTTGTAATTGCATGCTTGAACTATGTAAACCATTGTCATAAAATCTCCAAGAGTTAGCCCAATTAGTTGAAGCAACTTCCTAAGGCATACTGCTCATAGGGGAAGAACATAAATCACAGGTTCATTATAGGGGATTGTGGGGATCATTTGAGGATTTCTTTAAGAAAAAACTCATTGTCATAAAGTTTTAAAGGCTGAACCAAAGTTATGTTGTTGAACAACATACCCTTATCAGATATTTGATTTTGGTGTTAATAATATGCACTCAGTGGTGAAGTGTGATGCAAATATAATTTTTTTTTTGTAACCAAAAATAAAGATTACTTTCCTATGATATTTTAGATAAGATAAAAAACATATTTGAAAAATGAATCAATGTCCAATTTATTCCACTGTACACCATGTTGACGCAAATGATGGTGAAAAGAGCTTAAAACTAAAAGGACCACATAGTAAAATATGTATCCTCAGTGATGATTTTTTCAGAGAACGGAATGACTTATTGCACATTTTTGAACTATCTGAGTACCATTACTTCCATGTAAAGCATTGAGTAACCTAAAGTAATTGACTCATAATGCTACAAAAATAGGATCCAGCCCCTAATATTGAACATGGATTCTATTGTTTCTTTGTGACTAGTGGAAAGAGGCTGAGTGTTTGTCTTTATTACATGAACGTCTGTCTCGAAATAGGTACACAACAGACATTTAGAAATTGAGCTAGAAAAAAATATATTGAGTTGGGAGTCTCACACAGAATAGGAAAAACTGAAATTCATCCCATTATTGAATAATGGCTATAGTTATACATCGTGTCTTCCCTCAACATTGATTTCTACTCTTTTTATAGGAGCTATCATATTTGCATAGTAGGACTCCTAGAGTTCTTTCCTATTCAACTTCTAGCTTCTAGATCTCAACTCTTTATCTTTACTTTTGAACCCTTTTCTTGGAGTAGAACCATATTTTATATTGAGTGACAGTTTAACTACCCAATAATGGCCTATGTTGAAATAGACACATTTCAATCTATTGGTCTATCAATTCTTCAGTTAACAAAACATTTGGTTTGATCAGTGTTTGAGTGCCAATTTTTGGTCCCTTTGGTCGTCGATATCTTGTGACTCATCTTTTACTTATGATTCCCAATGATCTATTATTCATTATATGTGAAATATCCTTCTAGATTTGGTCTTGAAATAGATGTCATTGTAGTCTAGCATGTTGATAGAGTTATAGCTTGGACGTGTATTTTTGCACATGTTCCATGTTAAAATGCAAGAAGTCGTTCAATATATTTTTGAAAAAGTTTTTTTTTTTTTTCCAAATAGTAATTCGATCTTTGGAAAAATAATTTTTACTTCGTTATTCACTTTAACAAAAAAGTCAAAGTTGATTCTAAAATTGTATCTCATGCATGACTTAGACTATGAGAAATCTTAAATATAGATTCTAAATATAGGTTAAGGTAGATGTTTTCTCCCTCAAGTAGTTGACCAAGTTGAACACAAAAAGGGAGAGATATCAGGCTATGATGAAAGTTGTTTCCGATAGCGTGTACTCTTGTATGGACATCTGTACATTCATACAAATTTCCTACAACAATGTTGTATATAAACTGTACACCACATACAACAAAGAACGATAGTTATTGTTTATAAAGGGACTTATGATTAATTGCTTTTAACATATGGTTTCCTAGTAGAAAAACTTGTTTAGATTGAAGCATATTTGCAAGTTAAACTCATCTTGGCTCAAACGAACATGCTATTTTGACTTGAGGGAAATTCAAATTCACTGGCCAAGAATCTGACTTGTAGGAAATGAGTTTTACTCACACGTACTTGTGGGTCAGAGTTTGACCTACTAGAACAAGTCTTCTTTTTCACAGTTTGGCTATTTGGATTCCTGAACCATTGAAAAACCTAGTATGGAAAAACACTTGAATAAAGTAAAAAAAGCATCCTAGTGCTCAAAATTTTACAAGTTTTTCTCGTAGTTATCCTCCTTAATTTTAAAAAGTCCAAGACAAACTCTCACCCTCCTTACTTTTGTAATTCTAGGTCAAACCCTTACACTCAAGCCTCACCAAGATTTGGTTAAATAGAGATTGTTGAGAATGTGTTTAGAAATGCAGAGTTGTTAGAGCATTCTGTAACGAATTACTATGTTTTCAACACATGCTTCAAGTGGGCACAAGCAAGCAACACTTTTCAATATAGGATATCACAAAGAAGCATATACCCTTGCCTGCTATAAAAGTTAATCTTAAGGCTATATAACTATCATGAAGGAAAGTTATTTAGTCAAAATCACCCAAAAGTTGCAACTCGCCCAAGTGCATTCAACCAGCCACTTGTACAAGCATGACAACCCATGAGAGGCAAATATGCCCCCATCAATGGTGAATATGTACATGGGAATTTGAATCTTGCAGAGAATAACAACACCCTCTCCATTCCAACCAACGAAGTCCTGTATGTTGACAGAGGAGCTACAACTTACTATTAATTCATTCTCTTTGTCAGCCTTCAAATAAAAAAGCATTGTTATTGGGTACAGATAGATGGTCAGTAAGTCATTACACTTTCGAGTATGTTGCATCTCTAGTTCAGTTTATTTTATTCAACTTTTTGAACCTCGGATGACTAGGTCAGGTCACTTCTACAATTATCTATATATATATATATAATATATATATATATATATATATATATATATATATAATATATATTATATATATAATATAATATATATATATATATATATATATAATATATAATTATATATATATATAATATATATATATAATATATTATTGTGGAGAAATAATTACACTCTCTCAGAGAGAGGATCCTGGTATGTTTCCAATGCCCCTCAGTTTTCCTCTCACTCCAGTTTGCATGATGGAATGTGGTATTAACTTCCAGCTACAATGGAAACTACTAAACCTTGTAGGACATGGAGGGAATGAATCTCACAATATCCTTGGACATTACTCATTATCAGAAATGGTTGAACTAACTGATCTATCCCTTTATGCTATGTAATCTTATTTTATGTTGTGACTCCACAGTTGAATCGGGCTTTAAGGTTATCAACCTCAATCGATATTGGCATTAGTTTGTTTCGGCATTTAAAATTTATTTTCCAACTTTTTTCTTTTTGTAAAAGTTTCTTATCCATTATGGTTACTGTCTAGAGGCCCTCAAACTTTGTACCCACACTCTTTAGTCTCTTCCTAAGTCAAATCATGTTCAGTGGAATACCTCCTCCTTTATAGTGCTCCCATCTGTTAAGGGCACTCAGAGATAGGATGATGACAACATTACTTCTAGATCTATATCATTGCAAACCATAGGGACCACTCCCCTTCCCCAAAGATGTCAAAGATGTCACCATACAAGATCCCTTACCAACAGGAAGATCATATCACCTAGACATCAGTAGCAAGTTATAACAGCTTGTTGAAGCCTCGCAATTCGTGCAACAACATTGGGGATGACCATCCAGACCTTAAAGCAGCTCCTTTTCCATTTGGAATGGTGGTTATGACTAGTCTAACTAGGTCCATTTACCTTCTTTCAATATCCTATGGCTTAAAATATGACTTTCATCCATCGACGAAGAAGACACATCAGATCATCCCTCTTGCTAATCAGACAAGAAAGTGATCCTTACATTTATCTAGGGCTCAGCCAAGGCACAACCAAACCTTTCCTGTTTGTGAAGAGGAATTTTAGGAATGTACAATTAATCTAAATGTAAAAGTATTCTAAAATGCAATCAAAAGGAACTAAATCCTAATCCTATTTTGATTAGGTAGATATAGATCTAACCCAGCTGAGATAAAGATATTTAAATGATTGTGATTTAAATATGTTTGGCTTATAATGAATATCAAGCTAACAAATTAGTTCAATTAACTCACATTATGAATACCAAAACACATTATATTCAAAGACCTCTTAGCTGAAATAATCAACCAACAACATTTAGGAAGTAGTTCACAAAATGATATTGATTTTAAATCAGTAATTTGAATAATTAAACAATAATATGAGTAAATAGTTCACAAGATATCATTATTTCTTAAATCGATATTAAAAGAAATATTTCTGATTAAATAGTTACTCAGAAATCAGAATTCAACCCATAAGAGCAGAGATAAATAATAAAATATGATTGAGACAAATTACTCATACTCACAAAATAGCACAAATATGACTAAAATGATGCATTCATGCCATCATAAACTGAAACTATTATTTAAAAAAATAGTATTGGAAATACCAATTTATTGAATCCATATCTCTGGATTTGGTTTCCAATAATCCTCTACAATCTTTGAACTTCTATTGTTATAACAAGAGTTGCAGTAGCACAAGCTCTACCCATCATACATAATTTAGAACGCAAAAGAAAAATCCTCAATAATCCCCAGATCTTAGATTTTCTCTCCTCTCACCTACAACTCTAAATCCGTATTATGGTAGTGCTTTTGGAATACTAGAATTGTATACTATGGAAGCCCTTAATACATTCTACAATATGTTATTTATAATATTTACAAAAGAATTCCGGACAAGAAAGTTTGTTGAAGAAGAAATTTCCTCCATTACTTTTCATTGACCCAAAATTCTATTCTTCTATTGCTAGAGCATTCTCATTGACTGATATCTTCTTCTCCTCATCTCTTCAACTGTTTTCATGTAAAAACAAATCAAAACAAAATTAAAATGCAAAAAAAAAAAATATCAAACTGTCAAATATGGAATTAAAACAAATCCAATCAGAAAATAATTACATAATTAAAATAAAAGAAATTGAAGATTTAATTGGCCAAGGAGAACATAGTTGAATGGATATGCACTCAGAAGAAGTTGTGGGCAAATGAAAATGCAGAAAATTAAACTCGGAAATGAGTTTTTTTAAAAACTATGGAGCTTGATATTCCACTGTATTTTAGACCCAAGAAATTATCAAATATGGAAATCAAACTACCTCAGAATTATTCTCAATAATTATATCTTTCCAATGAGTCATCTTGGGCTTCATTTGGCCAAGTAAAACTCCATTTATGATCTTCTAACATTGGTATATTAAAATTGCAAGAATTCTAGAATTTTTGTTGTTTGGGCTAAAAAATTGAATTTTTTAGTTAAAAGCTAAGTCTAAATTAAATTATAGTTACTAATTATTGAATTCTAATTAATTTTAATTAATTACAAATTTATTTAAATAAAATTAAAAAAAAAAAAAATATTATTAATTAATTAAATATTATTATATTATATTCACATTATAATTGCAATTATATTTAAATTATAATATAAAGTTATAATTATGAGGTAACGACCAAAGCTTTGGAGGCTCTAAACCCTAAGCTATGGCTTTCACTGTCACCTGCTTCTAGAGATCGAAGACCTGCTCCACAAACTTCCCAGATGTGGTGTTTCGGCGCTCAGACGTTTCTCCCGCAGCTCAAGAAAATGAGAGCAATGCCAAAAATCCACTCTGCCCCTTTTCTCTTGTGACAAACATGGCTGATTTTAAATTCCAAAGCAACAGGCCAAGGATTCAACCATCGACCTCTGTCTCCTCCTCTTCCCATTTCCACACCCGGATTGATCCAGATTTCATTGCTGCCGTAAGCAAGCAGCGAATTTGCTCCTCGTTCTCCCAAGATATGCTTGCAGAGCTTCCTCTCCTGAACCAGCCAGATCTGTCTGAAGAAACAAAGGAATTTCAGATCCAAGTCAAACTCTTGGGCAAGACGAGGATGCAATGGGTTCACGCAACAGATATCATGCAGGATCTTTTGCAAAATCTCGAACGCTGGCTGGGGATCCCCTCCTCTTACCTCAGATTGCTATATAAGGGTAAGCAACTTATGAATCCCCTTCCTCTCTCCTTTTATAGCATTCATAAGGACACTTCTATTGGGGCTTATTTTCATTTAAGAGGTGGTTCCTTTGGGCAGACCTCCTCTCCCCTTTCTTTCTCTTATAAAGATGCAGCTCGCAAAGACACTGCCCAACCTCAGTTCTCTTCGAAGGCAGCCCAGCCAAATGGAGCTCCAAAGCCGTTTCTGGTAGACAAATCAGAGGAAATTCCCTCCATCAATTTCTCTCCTCTTGAGATTGAAAATCGCTACATGATGTTTGCAGAATCAACACTCATATGCAGATTTAATGGGCTTTGGCTTCGCACAACAAATATTTACCAATGGGTCCATTCCTCTTGGACTAAAACAAGCAAGCTCTTCTTCTGTTCAAAATGATTCTTCATTGTGGTTTTTAACTTTAATGAAGACTACAAGAAGGCCTTAACGGGAGGCCCTTGGTTCTGGGGTTCGGCTGGGCTTTTTCTCACCCCTTGGTTTCTAGACTTTCACCCTTCTACAACTGTCATCTCCAAGCTTCCCATTTGGGTCAGGCTCCCGAATCTTCCGGCTCATCTATGGCATTTCTCTATCTTCTTAGCCATTGGAAATACTTTAGGATGCTACCTGGCTACAAATACCTCAAGAAAGGAAAATGGTCTCTACACCTATGGCAGACTATGTGCAGAAATAGATATCATCAAAGGACTGTCGGATCAGATTAATCTCATTATTGGAGATTTCCACTAGACTCAGCCCTTGGATTATGAGAACACAACCTTTCACTACTGCCATTGTCATCAAAAGGGGCACCTCTAGGGTACATGTACCCAGTTCCTCGATAAAACGAAGAATCTGAATCGCAAGCCCAAATCCAAGAGTTGGAATCCTTTTGAGCCTCCCCGTCCTTTGGACGATTTAGATTTCTCTAGTTCGGACGAGGAATCTGAAGCAGATGTGCAGAATGATGAGGAAACTGAAGCTGATATGCAGAATGATGAGATTCTGATGGATGCTCCCTCGATCGGTTCGGCAGTTCCCTCTGACCCTCAGATTTCTCAGAAACGTTCTCATTTATCTTCGTCCTCAGACTCTGATAAGGATATTCTGCCGCCAGTGCAGAATAGTCTTCAACTTGTTATGGCTCAGCCAAACTCCATAGGGTGGGTCAAAGTAAGAAAGAAAAAAGGCAAAAAATGACGTGTGGCAGGAACTAACCCCTTGGGGGTAGTTTTCTCTGCTTAGTTATATCTTTTTGTATTCTAGTGTTTTCTATGGCCCTTTCCTTGACTGTCTCTAATGAGCGAGGTTGATAGCTTATCACTTACGGCTCCCTTGATTAACTGCTTTGCTTGTAGCAAGCTGAAATTATATCATTTCTTATCTAAAGAAATTAGTCTTTATTCAGATATATATATAGATATATATATTATATAATATTAATAAATATAATATATATATTATATATATTAATATAATAATATATTATTAAATAATATTATATTATAGAGATATATATAATTGTTATATTTTACTATAATAATTCAAATCTCATAAGAAACAAACCACTAGAATCAATCCATCAAAAACAAACCATTCATTAAAACAAATCTTATGTGAAGAGTTATGGAGTGTGAGTGTAGAAGAATTAATGAAGAGAGGATGGAGGGATAAGGTGGGTGAGTCGAATGGTGAGGTGGAGGGATAAGGTGGTGAGTAGAGGGTGATGGTGAGGTCAGGAATCATAAGTAGTTTGACCAAAAAAATTATACCAAAATTTTCTAAAGTCATTGCATTTTTTTGAAAACGCAAATAAAAAATGATTAATTGAGGTGATTTAAAATTATGCGATCTACCATATCACAATTTTTATCTCATCGCAACATTTTTTTAGATCACATTTTTTTGGATGAAAAAGAAGGTATGTGAAGTGGGGTCCACATGAATTAATAACCCTAGAAATTGGACTATAGCCACTTTGCAATTTTGGGGTTTTGGCATTGGCAATTTGTTTTTAAAATCACAAATTGGAGTAAATTACCAAAATCCCAAAATGTGTTTTCATCTATTGAACAATCTAGATGGGTCACCTTGTAGGACCATTAGTGAAAAATGAAAGAATTAGTAAAAATTAACTAAGAATTAATGTTTACAATAAATGACTATTGAACTTAATTAGTTACAAAAATTGAAATATTATACATTTATTTACATTTTTTAGTTGAGGTGAGAAAACGATCAAACTTCAAAGTAGTACCATTTACATATCGGTTGACCAAATCAGTAGAAACAATTATCGATGGAAAGCTTGTGAAAAGTCGGATTCAATGAAACACTCAAAACATAAATTCGGACGAAAATGGTAAAATGATAAAATTGTAAGACAATTAACTTAAATGAAAATCATAAAAGATACTTAGCCAAAAATTAATGGAAAGGGTCCCCATTATTTCAATTAATGGGGGGTGTTGGTTTTTCCCTACAATAATGGTGACACAGTGGGAGGAACTAGTTATCTCTAGTTAAGGATAGTGAAATTTAATTTATCCAAAGGTTAAAAATAATGGAAATCTAGAAATTGTCTAACAATAAAATATTTCAATAGGTCCCACATAAATAGATTAATAAATATGAGTTTGTAAATATAAGTACTCAAAGAATATTCGAGTAAAAGTCACGAATCCAAATTTAAGAAAAATTGTTTTAAAACTACGTCATATAAAAATAGAAGATGGTACAAATAAGAGTTTTTGATAAAGCATATATCCATTTTATGATTATCTCTGACATCACTTCCCTTCCAATGAGCCTGAAAAAGTACCCTGACGAAGTTTTCTTTTATGTCATATATGCCTTGTCCCATTGCCAACGAGCGTCCATAGCCCCAACGGGTTTACTTGTATTTCACATGCTACCTCTTTAATCATTCTTTTGATAAGCTCAATAGAAATCTTTTAGTTTATGATGTAGTTGAGTGAAAGAGGTGGAATGGTAATAGAGATTTATTTTTAATTTACATAATAATTTCATAATGTTTACTCCAAATTCTTTCACTATAACTATCAATCAGAGGAATTTATGTGAAGGGGTGGGAGGGATTCATTGTATTCAACTTAAATCAATTCTTTCCTTGAAAAAGTAAACTATATCACTTAGTAAGGATGTGTGTTCCTGCATGAAAAAGATTTAAAGCAACATGGTTTCATGGTTCCATAAAGATATACCTTAAATGATAAATGAAATTCATTGAAATAGATAGAGTTAAGAAATTTCCCATGTATGCTCATCACTGTTGGGAAAGGAAAAATACATTTCACATAAATCCATGCAAAGTCACAAAAAAAAAATGAAATCAAAATGAAACTAATGTATAAACTAAAGTAAGAAAATAAATAAGCAAACAAAAATAAAATGAAGGTTTTGAAAGTTAAAAGAAATATCCAATTTTAAAATATAAACTCCAACAAGAGTACTTATACAAATGTATCAACAAAAGAGAAAATAAAATAAGCATATGTATGTTTGTTCCAACATTGAGATTAAAAAGAAAACAATATCTTGCATAGTCATAAGAAATGAGGCTCTCAAAATGTAGAGACTGAATAACAATGATGATAGATAATATGCTAAATGAGAAGTCTCTGTCTGCTGCAACCTTTCTTGTTTTGAAGCAAAATCCTGCAAAAAACATTTTAGCTATTTTCTAATAAAAGTAATGCTTAAAGAAAAAGACTAGAGGTTCAGAAACTCCCCAGTTTAGCTAATTCGATGAGGATCATTATTCCTTCTCTTAAGAATCTCAAAAAAAACTGAACAAAAGAGAATGCACTTTAAAACTAATCTAGGATAGGTTTGAAAGGTTCTTGAAGACCTATAAAAACAGAGTTCAGGATCAACAAACACTAAAAGCAAAAGTAAAGTAATGAAAATAAATGAAAGTGGTCACATGAAACTTAGCATCAGAGAATTGCATTTATTCTTAGCATGGAGATAATATCTTCTCCATTACTAGATAACTTATTCCTTTAATTAGAATTAAAAGCATGAACACATTTGAGTTAACTATAATATTATTCCCAAAATCATCAATTTTAAAATCTATACTAAAGAGAGCAGTAAACTAAAAGAAAACAAAGTTTCATGTTCAAGGAATTAGAAATAAACCAAATCCATCAGAAATGAGAATGAAGATATGCTTCTTAAAGAATCATTGCGGTGAATGTTCTCTTAATAGTAAAAGTTTAAATCAACTCCATAATTTTCGTAAATTGTTCAAATTCAAGACCAAATCCAAGACAACGAAATACATATGTGAAGATGGAGAGGGCTTGAATTTCATATATTAAATATAGAGTAATATATCTAAAACCCAAATATAAGAGAAGTCAAAAATTATTTAGCCATATTCCAAATTTCTTATGAATTTCTAAATTACCACAACAATTGCCCAAGAGTGCCTTAAATTCTTTCATACAGGATAACAGCTCATCAGATGTTTCACATCTCAAGTTTCCTTGCCATGCGTAACTTCAAACTACGAGATTCACCTTTTGCTGATATGCAATTGAGTGTTATACAATAGTTAAAATATAATGGAAAAGAGGCATAAATCGGAGTTTATCCCATCAGATGTTCTTAAGACAAGGTGTCACTTGATTTTCAAGATGCGATATAAGTGTGGCGGTAGCGGGATTACGATATGAACATATGCAATGTGAAATTTCGATGGAGCAATTGTGATATCGAAGAATAATTATACCGGGAGATTAGAGCTGTTAATAAAAATAAACGTCCATATTATCTTGTGATGGCAGGAATGAGATAGATGATGTGGCTCATTGGTGAGACCGGATTTGGAATTTATAAGAAATTGGCAATCACAAGATTTTGGTACGGGATGTAACGTCATTGATACCGCGATGTGCGATGGAGAATGGACCTGATAGTTTTATTTTATGTATTTAATTTCATATCGAATATGAGACATAAGAACTTTTAAACCTATGCCCCAACCAAAATTCTGATTTATTAATAGATGAGATATATTTTGGAACTGGATTTAAACATCATATTGGGTTCGGGGTTTTGTCGATATCACAATATTGGTGAATTCGTTTTATTGGGAATGAGTGAAAAGGAATATCGGAGGTCTTTCATCAGCAGTTTCTTATCGAGAATTTTTAAGAGTTGCTTCAGATCAAATGTTTGCATATAGAGGCTTTTTTATATGGATGATGTGATATTAGGTGGAATGTTTATCGAAGAATGAGCAGATGGGAATATCACATATATATAGACATCGCAATATCGACGATATGAAGTTCAACTTGAAATGTCTTGATATTGGTTTAAAGACCTATTGGGGTTTTTAATGAATCAAAGTAAGATTAAAAATGCTCAAATTTTGATGAACAACCAATAATACTTTCCTAAACATGTTGTGAATTTGAAAAGGTCTCTATGTTTTCTTATCTTAAGTCTCCATAATCAAGTTGATGAAGAAATAAAATAGAAATAAGAAATAATCTTTCAAAAAGTAAACTAAGAATAGAGGGCAATGAACCTATAAACACATACTTGGGAGAATTTGGATTGTAACTTTACCCCATGGACCTTCAAGTTTTCCAAAATTTTCTCAAAATTCGCATATGTTCAACAATGCCTACTTGTTTAATATAAAAATGCTGAATAATGAATTTTCAAATTGCATCCACCTCAAATTTACATCGAAAAACAAGAGTGGTGAAAATGAGCTCTTTTTCTAGACATACTTGTGAATAAAAAAATTGTCAAGTTGTAGCAAATTCTTGGAATTTCTTCATGTATGATCAATATGATGATCCTTTTGCGAGACAAGACAGTTAAGGTATTTAGAAATATGTATGTTCTAAGAGTCTCTAAAATATTTTAAGCCACTTTCAGAAAATGAAAGGGGATTCCTAGAAGAAATCAGATTCATTACTTGCTTTATTGAAAATTTGAAATAATGAAATAAGTGCAAACAAAAAATAAATCTAATCTAAATTAATCTATTTGTATTTGTAACATAATGAAGGAAACATGAGTAGGTATAGTCATACTTCCAATGTAACCATGTAAGCATTTTAATTCCTATATGTATGTAAAAACCAATCATTAGTAACAAAATACAAATAGAATTAAACTAAGCAAACTGAATCTGAAAGAAGCATGTAAATATATTGTTAGCAACATATTCATAATTACCTTATCTTGAAATGTCATTTCCAATTGAATATCAATTGGATCATAGAAATTTTGATGGATTTCCATTATTGATTGGTACAGGTTCAAAAGAGAGAATATGTTGCAGTGGCTACAACCACCCTCCAAAATTTTGCTATAGCTTCGTTTTGGAGCCTGCCTACCAACCTTTCAAAGAAACATGTCTTGTTTCATCAAGTACACAAGTTTGATTGATTTTCTTGCTGAAAGATAACTTTTCTATCGAAAATTGATGCGTTCCACTCACTGGGAGTTTCTCAAGACTTTGTCCAGCTGCAGGCTGAGTAGCTCCCTCAAGAAATTGTGCAATTCTGGAGGGCAACCAAACTTCCCTCCAGAAATTGCCCAATTTTGTTTGGCAGCCTACTAGGCTCTGGAATTGCGCAATTATTCAAACCAATATTCATCCAGAAAATTGTGCAATTCCTCCTAGGAGGGCTTGTCAACCCAAAAATTGTGGAATCCTTGGAAGCAGCCAGCTGCTCCGACCAAAAATTGCACAAATCTCTTGGGCAGCCAACCCAGCTCCCTTCTAGAAATGCGCATTTTCTCCCAGCAGTTGAGCAGGCTCTTGCATGTGCAGTTGGTTTGACTAGTTCCACCCAAGACCAAGGAAACATGACTTGCATGCATGGGATACTCTTTCTCATAATAGAAAAAGCAATGTGAAAAAATCATCCCTAGATTTTAGGGATTTATTTTTAAGAGATGGAGGTTGAAAGCAAAGTCATTTTAGAATCTTTCCTCCAAGTGTCGGTTTTTCCCAGATTTGTGGCACGTGCATCATAAGCTTCAAACATATTTATTCAATGCTTCAGAGCTCATTTCTTCACATTGATCTTGGAGCTCTAATATGAAATAGCACATCTAGGACTCTTCGACACTTCCAACTCATTTATTCATGGGTAAGTGGTCTCAACTTGTCTTTTGCGACATTTCTATCATTTTTTGTGTTTTCACTTGTGTGAGTGTTGTTTTCTTGATTTATTTGAATGCTTTCTGTCGTTTACATACAAATATCTTGTACTAGCACCGTTTCAGTTTTCGTTACTATCTCACTGTTGTCGCATGCATGAAATTATTTTGCATGAACGACTGTTGATTCAGCGACTCACTTCACCCACATGCATGATGTTTCATTTTTTGAATCTTTCATTCACTCCTTGCATGCATGACCATTCTCTTCTACTTACATTCATTATCGCCATGCATTCACTTTCACATTTGCTTTCAGTTGTCCGTCGGTGCGTCTGGGTAGCCTTGGCCTAAACTCTGCCTCACCAAGACAGTGTTGCACAATCCTGAGAGGCAAGGCTCTGTCTTCCCTTAAGGAAATGCGCATTTCTGCCTAGTAACTATCCTCGAGGCCTATTTTGAACAATTCTGAGGGATAGTGACTGCTGGACCAAAAAATTGCACAATGTAGTCATTGAGCCTACAACCATTGCCAGCTAAAATTTTGCATTCCTCAATTCCAACAATCGACAATCAGCCTGGATTGCACATTGCCCAATTCTAGTAGCTAATCATGCCTCCCAGAAAACCCAGACTGCTTTTGCACAAATATGGCAGCTAATCTCCCACCCTCCCAGAAGAAGTTGCACAATCCTTGTCAGTCTTTCCCCAGTTATGTGTTATGTTGTCCCTCCAATTTGCTTTGGTTCTTCACTAATAGATTTATTGCCAAGCATGTCGCTTTGTCTACAGATCTAGCAAGTGTTTAATCGCTTCTTAATAGTTCATGATCAATGGCCTCTAAGAGAGCAGGATCAAAGGACACTAACCGAAGTGCACCTGGAGCAGCAGTTAAGTGAGTGTCTACGAGTCCACTGATCTATGAAGATACCAAGTCGATTCTAGAAAATGACATCAAACTAAAATAGAAAGAGGTCAATGATGCATTTGCAGGCATAGTTGGGGAAGAAATCAAAGACTTCCAGGTATACGTGAACATTCACAAGTCCGTCTTGTACCAGATTGCATGCAGATACCACGTGTTCCCATGCGCGGACATGACACACTAGATCATCTCACACACTAATCCAAAGACAATGACCTTGAGCATTTTTAGTGGGACAAATATTGCAACCTTTAGGGCACACGATTATGATGAGATGTATCATATGTCGAAACCCATGCATATCATGGAGAATCCCTTCATCTTACCCAGCACCGATGCCAACTCTAGAGACATTTTGAAGAACTAGCTAAAGGAGCTGGCTAGATTCAAGATGAAACCCATCCAAATCTACAAGATGCAGATATTGTGGAAGGCATATCAATACATGGTTAGTTTTGCATGTCAACTATATGGCGAAGAAAGCACAAAAACCTTCCCATGGATTTGGGTGATTTTGTTGGACCAACTAGTGAGAGACGGAAAACCATGCAATTGATCTTGCATGTTGGCTCATTAGCTGAAGGAACAGGTAACGAGGGCTTGACGACTTCCCAAAGGTATGCAAATAGAAATCTATATGTCCACCTACATCTTTGATGCAATCTATGCCTGACAGGGGTTTCCGGGCTTGAAGTGGATGGTCACCGTTGGAGACTAATGTGAACACTTATTGTAAGATGTTGTCTGAATGCAACTTTAGGGGCTTTATCACACAGTTTTCTGATCATTTTTTCACTCCAGTTTACAAAATGATATTCGAACAACATCCACCCTGCATGTCGATGGTAGCAATGGGGGCACTGATAGACATAGCTGATTGGTACGCCTCACTGTCCAACACCTTCATATGGATGTACAGTGAAAATAAGCCTTTGCATGTGCTATCGAAGTTTTCCTTGGACATACTCATCATGCAGTAGGTATCATATCACATCTCAGCAGGATTGACAACTAGGTTACATGGGATGAAGAAGGCACCTTGGCGCACTCTTCCATTGCGCATGAGTTATATGAGATTCGGAGTTTCAAGCATGTCGATGTTGAAGTAGAGCAAATGAAGAAGTATCCATTCAACCTCCGAAGTTACAATCTGTATGACCCGCACTGTCTTGTGAATGATCATTGCACAAAAGTACAGTTCAACTAGATCCACGGGGTATGTCATTGGGAAGAGGAGGACCCATGGAGACATTTTTACAACTCCATACTCAATGAATAGGTCAAATTCACTATTGAATGGTTAGTGAAGAAATGTGAAGCAGCATCCCTGAGAGCACAGGGAGCAGCAGTAGCAGTAGAGGTGAACATACTAGTGCTCGTCAAGGGCAAGAGCAAGATTGTTGATTGCATGGAGGAAGAGAAAAGTTGCAATTTTTGAGCAGATCCACTTATGGAGAAAGAAACTATGGCCATAGAGGCAAAGAGGTAACAACACGACAAGAGAAATGTGCAAAGGTAGAGAGAGAAACTGAGAATGGACAGAACAGAGAAGGAGTTGCATGAGTTGAAGGAGAAGCTCTGAAAGGAACAGGAGTTGCACAAACAGGAGAGGAAGGCACAGCAAAAACATGTACAACAGGGAGCACAACATGTGCAGATGGATGAAAAAACACCCGTACAGGTAGTGGACTCATTAGAACAGCTGGCATCAGGCAAACAGGCTAAACCATCGCAAGAGTGGGACTTTGCCAAGGAGATAGAGTGAGCGCTTGAACATATGGATATGAGCATGGAGTAGTAGGATTTAGAGCAAGACATCAACCTCATGCCTCACCACCAAGAGGTCAACCCACCAGCTTCACCACATGCAGAAGATGATCAAGTCCCAAGAAAGAAAGATGTCACTGAGAACCTTAGAGATCAGTCAAAAAGAGAGATGCACAACATCTCATTCGAAGAGTCTCAACATAGAGTTGTGAAATCTCGTAGAGTGTAAACTCCATAAGATCATACATCTTCTATGCAGTATGAGGAATGAGTGATCGTGTCATACATGTGCAAAAATCCAGCAGCCTTGGTCGATGCCACTACAACATATGTCGAAGCCACTAGCTCAAGTGTTTTCTTTCTACTAGCTGAGAAAGAGAAGGTGGCTAAGGAACCAATGACGACCAAGAAAGGAGGAGAGGTGGTGACAACATTATCCCAAGCAAAACTGAAGAAGGAAATACTAGATGAAGTATTGTCCCTTGACACAGTGATGCAGGCATTGTATTCCAAGTTTGGTACCATGCATAATGGAGTCATCCATCTCAACGGATGGCAACAATGATGTGCTAGAAGAGCACGTAATCTTCTAGAATGTGCATGCTAATGTTGATTACATGAAAATGTGAACAATGAGATACAAGGGAGCCCCACTTCACTTGCCTAAGATGATGAAGCCCAAAGTGATCGAGCTGAGGGCATGCATCTGGAGTCAGATTCGAAACTATGAAGAGCTCCCACAACTCATCATTAGTCTATAGGTTCCCCTACATGTGTATTAGAGAGTATGGATGTTGTGGTGCATGCACATTCGATCCCATCTATTGGGACTCTTAATAGGGTAAAGACAAAGGCACAGGTCTGACTAGAGCTTCACTTGTACTTTGACAAGTTGATGCGCATACTTACCATCCCAGACTTCCTGATCAGTGTAGACATTATGCACAAGTATGTTGTTGGTCCGGTTGTGTTGAAGACAATGATGCACATGCTTTGAGATGAGTTGGATAGAGGAGCCCGAGTAGTGTACCCAATTGCTATGAAGGCAAGATTCAGGTTCTAGAAAGATGTCACCTTGGAGTACACAAACACCATCATGGACTACCAATCTTGGCATCGATACACTACTGTTCATCATCGCAAGGATGTTGAAGAGTTGGACTCCCATGGTTGTCTAAATAATGGTGATGTCTTGCATGGCTTGCTCAAGCCATTTTGTCTCACATGGGTACATGTGCATTGTAATGTAACATATTTTCAAGTGTCAAGTGTCGATAGTTGGATGTAACATTCATAGAGTAGATGAAGAGTCATGAGGGTAGATGAACTGTAACAAAGGTGAATGTCATGGGTCACCCCACCCTTTGCTATAAATAGTCCCTCATAACTCATTGTAAAGGATTTTGGTTAGCCAAGCTTCTGATAGGACTTTCTTAGAGAGAGCTTGGACATTATTATAGCTAGCCTTGGCTTCTCCATTACGTAGATCTCCTACATCTCTTTGGAGGAGAAGACAGTTGTGGCTTTAACATTCCGCTGTAAGAATTAGTGGCTGGACATGGATGTATTGTATGACGAGAACTTACACTTCTTCATATAACAAGATCCAGCATATTTCATGCATATGTTGTATTGTATTTCAGCTATCTGTTTACTCTAAATGATGTATGTATTTTTTCACTTATGCATGCTTGTATAGCTATTTCTATGTATGTATGTATGAATATTTCTAAAATGTGCTTTTGGTTTAACCACCACTTTGGATTGCTAGCTAACTTTCCTTCCATGTTGTGATGCATCCTTGCTCGTGTGTTCCTTCTTAACTCTATTTTGTCACAGGTTTCCAAGGGGCACACTCATCTCAACCCATGTGTGTTAGAACCTCTCATGCACCATCCTTGGTTCACTGCATATGTCAGACCCTTACTACCAATAGAGTTATCTTACTTGCCTCTGGGAGAAATTGTGGTCAAGGCATTACTGTATGACCCACTGCTGGGACTCCTATACCAAACGTTCTGAGGTCTAACTAGGACTTCTTACTGGGGAGATCCCTTGACATGTTGGTAGGTCTAGCACCACCAAAAATTCTGGTGCTAAAAGGAGGGCCAGATGACAAGGTGTGTCCTCTCATCCTATTTTGAATCTTTGCATATCTATAATGGATTCTTGCACTCATCTCCCCCTGAGATGTTTTTCACATTCCAAATCTGTTACCATCACAAGGGAGTTTTTCAATCTGTTCTCCACATACACATATGAGGGTGAAGGTGAAGTGGTCTGGCCTGAGTTTTTACATGACCTTCTTTCCATGCTTCATTAGGAAGATGGATGTTCTAATGAAGAGCTCAGTTTGTTGCTTGCATACACACTTCGTGAATCTCCACATGAATGGTTGTGCACACTACGAGCTGACAGCATGCACTCACTTGAGCACTTTTGTGATCTCATTGAATATGCTTTCCATCATTTTGATCCAGAACATATTGACCAAAAAATATTACAACAATGGAAGGCTCCGCATGAATCGCCTATGGATTTTTGGCAGCCCTCCCGTGATTTGTAGTTTCAAGCCCCAAAGAGCCAGATGCAATTTTTCTATCTTTGGGACCAATTCGAGTACTACATTCAGAAATTTTCTCGTCCCAAGAAAAAGTTTGAAATCAAGCCTCACTCAATATTCTTCATTGATGGATCTTCACAATCACAGACAAATACGGTCACTGTCACAAGTGATTGTCTGTCATCCCCTCATCAAACAACTCCACCACTAGAGAGTGATGTGGGAGATCATGCTCATACATTTGTTCAGCTATCACATCCTCCTAACATCACTTCACTTAATTTTCGCACAGATTTGGTTGTGAGTCCATCAGGTTGTCATATGCATTTTTTCCTCAATCTCCGTCTTCGTACTCGACTAATCCTCTGGATGATACTATCTTCTGTTATTTGATTCTAGACTCTACACTTGTTGTGAATGAGGATCAAGCCATTGATGGTGTTTGTGTTGCACAACCAACATGTGTTTTCATTCATGAAGAGTATGACTCGGAGCTTGGATATCAACACTTGACAAAGGATGACTCCCTTTTGTTTGAGCCCCCTCCATTCTTTCCTACCATTTTTGGTGAACCTGCCATCCATGATTTCACATGTGTATCTCCATCTATGGATGCATCCATTTTTTATCACTCGAAGGACACACTAGATATTAGTCCATCATTCGACAATGGAGAGGATGAATTAGTCATTGAAAATCCACTTGATTTTTCATATGCCCTTTCCAAAAACAGAGAGGATGAATTTGTTTATTTCTCATCTACCCCATTGTTTGATTCATCACATCATGAGGATGCGATGAAATCATTGATTTTTCTGATCATGGCTGTTGTGATCCATTTACTCCCATATTCGATCACAATCATGATTCTATCCCAGCTTGTTTTTTGAAGCCACCATTTTATGATGATCTATCTGACGATGAAGTCAAAACACCCTAGACTGTTGAGGCTCTTCATCACAAGCTGATGGTTATGTCAAGCCCTCACTGTGTCGAGGTTGGTTTCCCTTCCAATCAAGAAATTATTCAATCACCCGAGGCACCTCATCACTCATTTTTATTCATTGAAGATCAATCTCACACACAGATCATGGTTCCTCCACTTTAACTGCATGATCCCATTGCTCATGCATTGGAGGAATACTACATTGCAAGCACATGTGCGCAACACAAGTTGTATTTGTTTCTTTGTTTTCTTGCATGTCATAGTCAAGGGTATGCGTATGCTTCAAAGATACACATGGTGTCACATAGCACCATGACAATGCCACAAACCACATGTCATGCACTTACAATCACTTTTATCCTCTGGGCACTTTGAGACATGAAGTATGTTTGTCTTCATTGCCATATCTTTCTCGTTTGCTGGTTCACACGACTGGGTTGCTTGCGGACAAAACCTTCACCAACATGGGTCAACCAATGTGCTAGTGGCTACATTGGAAATATCACTTCACGTGATCAGGCCCATGCACCGTTAGCTTAGAAGTAGAAGTAGTTTTTGCTTTCAGTTGTTTTCTTGCATGCTTGTTTGCTTACCTACTTCGCTTGTTTGTTTTCTTGCTTGTTTTCTTACTTTTATTTCACATTTGCTTCTGCTTTTGCTTGCTTTGTTGTTTGTTTTCTTTTTTTGTTCATAGGTTACTTTTGTATGAAACCATGTATGACTCTTAAGACAAGCTGGGTAAAGTACAAGAGGTCTTGTACTCATATCACTACTTGGTTATCTGTCATCCTGCCTCTATATGAAGAAATTGTTACTTTTAGTCCATGATACGTTGAAGGAAAATATGTGTTGTTCGAAGTGAACCTTGATGAAAACACAATGCTTGCATGCTAGATAGTGTCACCTACTCTAGTCAGTTGTTTTGCGTTAACCCTTGTCAGCTCAGTCAAGTAGAGTAAGGTGAGGGGGAAAACCTTAACAAGCACATCAGAGGTATATAATAAACTACTTCTCTGAAGGAAAAACCTCTTCTTCTCTCAATAATTCGGCATCCCTCTTCTACCCCTGAAATGAATAAGCGTTATGCACAGTTATGAGAAGATAAGAAGAAAAAATAAAAGGTGAAAATTTTCAAAAATGAGAAACAAATAAGGCGAAAGAGGAGAAAGGCTTCCTGCGAAAAGAGTTTATGCAAATAACTTCCACTAGGGTACTGACCAAGCTCGCTGATAGCGAAGTGATGTCTTTGTTGCTACATGACTCCGTCGGGGTACTGTTTAGGCCTACTGGTAGTGGAGCAACACCAGAGATAAAACTAAGAATCTGACAACTATATTTCTTGTGCACCAATATACCCCTCAACCCCAATCGAAACAACTGTGTTGCCTTAGATTGGAATGTGTTTCAATCAACCAAGATCATGGCAGATGCTACATCTTACAATTAGGCTAGTGCTTAACCAAGACAAACTAAGAACAGAACAATACATATGAAGGTGTTAGACCTATTTTTCATGAACAATGTCCATTCAGAGAGCTGGAGTTCTAACAATGGGTCGCCAAGTGTTGTAGCAGCTACAACCACCCTCCAAAATTTTTCCTTAGCTTCATGTTGGAGCCTCCCTACCAACCTTTCACAGGAGCATGTCTTCCTTCATTAAGTACACAAGATTCAGTGATTTTCTTGTAGAAAGATCGCCTTTCTATCGAAGCTTGATGCATTCTCCTCACCAATTGTTTCTTCAGACTTGGTCCAGTTACAACGTTAGCAGCTCCCTTAAGAACTTGCACAATTCTGGAGGGAAACCAACCTTCCCTCTAGAAATTGCACAATTCAGTCTAGTAGCTTGTTGGGCTCGAGAATTGCACAATTCTTCCAATCAAGATTCATCCAAAAAATTGCACAATTCCTCCCAGTAGGGCTTCTTAGCATAGGAATTGTGCAATCCTGGATAGTAGCCAGCTGCTCTTCTCAGAAATTTCCCAAATCTCCTCGGCAACTAGCCCAACTTCCTTCCAAAACTGCACATTTTCTCCCAGGAATTGAGCAGGCTCTTTCATGTGCAGTTGGTTTGACCAGTTCCACCCGAGGCCAAGGAAACTTGACTTGCCTACATGGGCTTCTTTTTCCTGGAATAGAAAAATCAACATGCAAACAGCATCCCTAGATTTTAGGGATCTGTTTTTAGTAGTTGGACGTTACATGCAAATATTGTCTTAGAATCTTTCCTCCAAGTTTCGTTTTTTCCTAGATTTGTGGCATGCACATCATGAGCTTCAAAATTATTTATTCGGTGTTTTAGAGCTCATTTCTTCACATCAATATTGTAGCTCTAAAATCCCACAACACATCGAGGACTCTTTGATACATCTGTCTCAGCTATTCATGGGTAAGTGGTCTAAAATTGTCTTTTGTAGCGTTTCTATCGCTTTTTGTGTTTTTGCTTGTGTGAGTGTTTTTTTCTTTATTTCTTTGAATGCTTGTTTTCATTTACATGCATAATAGATTGTACTAGCACCGTTTTAGTTTTTTCTAATATCTCACTTTTGTCCCATGCATGGAACTGTTTTGCAAAAACAGTCACTGATTCGGTGACTCACTTCACCCACATGCATGTCATTCCATTTTCTGAATCTTTCATTCACTATTTTCATGCATGATCATTTTCTTCTGCTTACACTTAGTATCGCTATGCATTCACTTTCACATTTTCTTTCAGTTTCCCATTGGCGGGTCTAGGCGGCCTTGGCCCGGGCTCTGTCTCACCAAGGTAGCATTGCACACTCCTGAAGGCAAGGCTCCTTCTTACCCTTAGTAAATGCATATTTCTACCCACTAACTGCCCCCCAGACCTACTTTGCACAATTTTGAGGGACAATGACTGCTGGCCCAAAAAATTGCACAATGAAGTCACTGATCTTGCAGGCATTGCTAGCTAAAATTGTGCATTAAGTAATTCTAGCAGTCAACAGTTAGCCTGGATTGTGCATTGCACAATTCCCATAGCCATTCATACCTCGTAAACACCCCAAACTACTTTTGTGCAAGTCCTGCAGCCAGTCTCCTAGCCTCCCAAAAGAAATTGCGCAATCCTTGCCGGTGTTCCCAAGTATGTGTTATGTCGTTCCTCTAATTTTCTTTGGTTTTTCGCTAATAGATTTCTTACCATGCATGTCGCCTTACCTATAGATGTAATATGTGTTCATCCACCTCTTAACATTTCAAGATCAATGGCCTCCAAGAGAGAAGGATCAAAGGATAGTGACAGAAGTGCATCTGGAGGAGTCGTTGAGCCAGTGTCCACAAATCTACCAATCTATGAAGATATCAAGATGATTCTATACAAGGACATCAAAATGAAATGGAAAAATTTCAATGATGCATTTGCGTACACATTTCGGGAAGACCTTGAACACCAACAGGTATACATGAACATTCACAAATCTAGCTTGAATTGGATTGCATGCAGATACCCTTTGTTCACATGCGTGGACATGATATAATGGATCGTCTCACACATTGATCCTGAGATGATGACCTTGAGTAGCTTCATCAGGATGAAGATTGAAACCTTCAGGGCATAGTATTATGATGATATGTATCAAATGTCGAAGCATGTGACTATCATGGAGACTCCCTTCAGCTTGCCCAACACCAATTCCAACTACAGAGACATTCTGAAGAACTGGGTAAAGGAGCCAGCTAGTTTCAAGATGACACCCAACTAGATATACAAGAATAAGATACTGCAAAAGGCATATCAATACTTGGTCATTTATTGATGTTGATAGTATGGCCAAGAAAGCACAAAAACCTTCCCACAGAGTTGGGTGATCACATTGAACCACTGGCCAGAGAAGGAAAACTAAGCAACTAGTCTGGCATGTTGGCTCATCAGATGAATGATCATGTAACGAGGGCTCGACAGTCACCCAAATGTATGGAAGCAGAAATCTACATGTCCACCTACATCTTGGATGCAGTCTGTGCCCAATAGGAGTTTTCGGGATTGAAGTGGGCATGGTCATCAGTGGAGACTACTGTGAACACTTATTATAGGATGTTGTTTGAATGCAGCTTGAGAGGAGTTATCACATAATTGTCCAATCATTTTGTCACCCCAGTTCACAAGATGATATTCAAACACGATCCACCATTCTTGTCGATGGCATCAATGGAGGCACTAATAAACATAGTTGATTGGTATGCCTCACCGTCTAGCACATTCATACTGATGTAGAACACGAAGAAGCTTTTGCATGTGTTACTGAAGCTTTCCTTGTACATACTCGTCATGCAGGAGGTAGCATATCACATCTTGGACAGCTAGGGTGCATCGAAAGAAGAAGGCACCTTCGCCCATTCTTCCATTGTGCATTGGGTCATATGATATCTGTAGTTTTCAAGCATACGGATGTCGAAGCAGAGCCAATGAAGAAGTATCCATTCGAACTCCGATGTTACAATCCATATGAACTGCACTCTCTCATGAAAGATCACTGCACGAGAGTATACTTCAACTGGATCCATGGGGCATGTCATTGGGCGGAGTAGGACCCATGGAGATATTGTTACAACTCCTCCAGACTCAATGAACTATTCTGCTTTTCTGTGGAATGGTTAGCGAAGCAACATGAAGTAGCATCCCGAAGAGCACCAGAAGCAGAAACAGCAGTAGAGGTGAACATACCAATGCGCGACAAGGGCAAGAGGAAGATTGTCGATCACATGGAGAAAACAGCTATGGACATAAAGGAAAAGAGGCAACAATGCGATAAGTGAAATGCGCAAAACTAGAGAGAGAAATAGAGAATGGAGGAAACAAAGAAGGAGTTGCATGAGTTTAAGGAGAAACTCCGAAAAGGAACAAGAGTTGCGCAAATAGGAGAGGGAAGCACAGCAGCAATTGGTACATATGGGGGCACAACATGTGTAGATGGATGAAATAATGCCCGTACAGGTAGTGGACTCATAATTACAGTTGGCATCAAGAAAACAGGGTGAAAAATTTCAGGAGTAGGACTTTGCTAAGGAGATAGAGCGAGTGCTTGAACAGATCGATATGGACATGGAGTGTCACGAGTTAGAGTAGGACATCGACCTCATGCCTCAACACCAAGAGATCAACCCACTGGCTTCACCGCATCCATAGGATGAGCAAGTCCCAAGCGACGAAGGAGGCACTGAGATCCTTAGAGATCAACTAGAAGGAGAGATGCACAACATCACATTCGATGAGTCTCAACATAAAGTTGTGAAATCTCGTAGAGTGTCAACTTTGGAAGATCATACATCTCCTACATAGTATGAGGAATGAGTGATGGTGTCAAATGTCTGCAAACATCCAATAGCCTTGGCCGATGCCACTAGAGCATATGCCGAAGCCACTAGCTCAAGTTTTCGCTTTCTTATAGTTGGGAATGAGCGAATGCTTAAGGAGCTACATACGGCCAAGCAAGGAGGAGAGTTGGTGATAGTGTCTGCCAGAGCAGAATTGAAGAAGCAAGTAATATATGAAGTATTGTCTCTTGACATAATGATGCGGGCATTATAATCGATATTTGTTACAGTTCATAAGGCAGTCGTACATCTCAATGTTTGGAAACAACGATGTGCTAGAAGAGCATGTATCTTGTCGAATGTGCATGTTTTCGTTGATTACATGAAAATGTGTACGATGAGATACAAGGGAGCCCCCCTTCAGTTGCCTAAGATGATGAAGCCCAGAGTGGTCAAGTCGAAGGTACACATCTAGAGTCAGATCTAGAACTATGAAGAGCTCTCGTAGCTAATCACTAGTCTACAGGTGTCCCATGCATGTGTATTCAAGAGTATGGATGTTGTGGTGTGCATACATAAGATCCCATCCATTGGGACTCTCACCCAAATGAAGACAAAGGCACAAGTTTGACTAGAGCTTGACTCGTACTTTGATGAGTTGATGTGCATAGCCACCAGTCGGATTTGTCGATCAGTGCAGACACCATGCACAAGTATGTTGTTGGTCTAGACACGTTGAAGACAATGATGTGCATGCTTTAGACGAGTTGGATAGAGAAGCCCAAGCATCGTACCCAGATGTTATGGAGGTAAGAGTCAGGTTCCAGAAAGATGTCACCTTGGAGTATAGAGACACCATCATGGACTACCGATCATGGCATCAGTGTGCTATTGTTGATCATTGCAAAAATGTTGAAGAGTTGGACTTCCCATGGTTTTCCGAGTCATAGCGATGTCTTACATGGCTTGCTCAAGGCATTTTGTCTCACATGGGTACATGTGCATTATTATATAACATCTTGTCAAGTGTAAGTTCAAGTGACAATAATTGGATGTAACAGTCATAGAGTAGATGAAGAGTCATGAGGGTAGATGAACTGTCATAAAGGGGAATGTCAAGGGTCACCCCACCCTTTGTTATAAATAGTCCCTCATAACTCATTATAAAGGAGTTTGTGCATCAAAGCTTCCGATAAGACTATCTTAGAGAGAGGTTCGACGGTATTGTAAAAATCCTTGGATTCACCACAGTGTAGATCTAGTACATCTCTTTGGAGGAGAAAGTGGTTGTGGCTGTAACGTTCTGCTGTCAGAACTAGTGGTTGGACATGGATGTATTGTATTACTAGAACTCACACTTCTTAACATAACAAGAGGCAACACATTTCATGCATTTTTTGTATTGTATTTTAGTTATCTGTTTACTCTAAATGATATATGTATTTGTTTTCTTACGCATGCATGTATATCTATTTCTGTGTATGTATGTATGAATCTTTCTGAAATGTGCTTTTGGTTTAACCATCACTTTGGATTCCAAGCGGTGCACTCATCTCAACCCCTGTGTGTTAGAACCTCTCATGCACCTTCCTTGGCTCACTGCATATGTCACACCCTTGCTACTAACAGAGCTATCTTACTTGCCTCTGTGCGAAATCGTGGTCAATACATTACCATACGACCCACTGCTTGGACTCCTATACCAAACGGTTTGAGGTCTAATTAGGTCTTCTTACTGGGGATATCCCTTGACATGTTGGCAGGTCCATCACCATCAACATAATAACTGGCCAAATTCTGAAAATGAGATTTTAGATTCAATGGACTGCATAAATATGTTAGTGTTATGTGCAAGTGTTACACTATTAACAATCTTCCGTGAAGGAAAACTTTCCAAACTTTTTTCAAAATTTTCAAATTCCAAAAATACAATGGAGGATTATTAATTGAATTAGATTGTTGGTCATATTGTGAAAATACACTCTCTTGTTGATACTTCCTTTGAGAAGATAGAATTAATCGATAAAAAATTAACATTAATTGATTATAAGATTAATATCTCTTGATGTTCATGATTATGATGTGAAACTTCATTTTCCCATTCAGGGAACACAACAATTGAGTGTTTAATACTGAGCTACTCAATATGCCAGCACAAATTATTTTAAAATTGAAAACTAAAAATAGAAAACAAATTTTAATTTAAACAAAATAAGTGAAGGCCAGATAACAAAATCGAATCATAGTTTACACTATTGTTACAATTATTGTTACAGCACAATTGAGATTGATTTAAAATAATTTCCTTTTCACAAGAATTTGTCTCATTTAAAATAGAATTCGAGTGATTTCTAATACCAACTTGTGAACTATAAAGAGAATTATGACTATGAATAGGAATGAGAGCTTGATCGTTGGATAAATCATGAATTGGAATGGTTTTTTGAATGTTGAAATCATGAGTATGATTAATTATTTTAAAATGAGAACTATTTGGAACAATTTCTGAATTAGAGTGTTCGCCATTTTCACATCTGATTCGACTTTGATCATGAGGATTCAACTGTGAAGAAGACAAAACAATATCCTGAATGTCAAAGTAACTATCATAAATGACCTCATGACATTCATTAGAATTGCCTTTGATCTCATTCGATGTATCAAAACAACAAGGAATATGAATCACATGTTCATTAATGCCAGAAGAATGGTCAACACTTAATTCTCTATCTTCATAGTAACTAAGTGACAATTCATTAAGATCAACTTCTTTGTTTTTTGAAATATCATTAATGTTAAGAGGGGATAAATTGCTATCAGCAAAAATATCAAGATAAAGGGAAAAAAGAGTATTAGAAACAATGGATTTAAAAGTATCTCTATTTCAGAACTCTTATGCATTATGTTCATTGTAAATTTCAGATTTGAGATCATTCATTTGTGTATTTTAGCTTTCTTGAAGAATATTATTTTGATGTTTTGAATTTGCCATTTGCTCATTGTTAAAGAATTCAGAAATTTGTACACAAGTTGTGTTATTGGAAATTTAATTGTTGTTTGTACATGTTGATTTATGTTTTTTTCTGAACTTAACACATACTGATTTTCATATTTAAAAGCGGTATTTTCTTCAAGATTGTTGCTAATATCTTCTTGCGTTTGAATAGTAAAATTCTCCAAGCTTTGTGATTGATATTTGCTGATATGTGAAGGTGCATCCTGATCATTATTAATGTTGTAGGAAGTGCGCACCAAATGAATAAATTGATCGTACATAATAGAGGTCACTTATTCATTATTTGTTTGCACCTCCATATTCTAATCTCAATTATATTAATGAAATTGGAAGGATATTGAGAAAATCTTGGAATAATTTCACATGGATTGTGAATGGGGGGATGAGTGCAAATATATTCAAACCAATCTAATAATTCATTTTCTGAAGATTTTTCTTTAATTTTAAATCTCAAGAAATTTAAATGAAATCAAATGGTAAAATCAATCAAAGGCTCATTTTCAAACCTTCATAAATCTTCGATTTTGTTACATACCTATTTGTAGTCATAGTTGTCCAATTTACAAAGGAACATTGTAACAAATTGATTCCAACTGTGAATTGAGGCGATTGGAAGGGATTGACACCAACTTCTTGCTTTTTCCAAGAATGTAAGAGTAAAAATCATGCATAAAATTCCTTCATCAATATCATGAAAATAAAAATTTGAAAATTTTTAAATAAATTGAAAGGCATGATCAAAAGCATAAGAATTCCTCTTACCATTAAAATTTACCTAAGACAAGAGTCTTACCAATTCGGGTAGAGTATTGAAAGATACACGTCCAGAAATGCAACTCCAAATTGGATGTTTAAGAAGAGCCATTGTGAAAAATAAAATGTTAGAATACAAAAACACCAATAGACAACAAGTTTCAGGCCCTCCTTCTAGCTCCCAAAATGTTGAAGCCTCAAAATTTGCTACAACAACATTGGGGATGACAACCCAGTTCAGACCTTAAAGTAGTTGATTTTCCACTTTGAATGGTGGTTCCAACCGGTTTAAGTAGGTCTAGTTACCTTCTCTCAATCCCCTATGGCTTAAAATATGACTTTCATCCACCAATGAAGAAGAGACGCCAGATCATCCCTCTTGCTGATTAGGCAAGAAAGTGATCCTTAAGCTAATCTAGGGCTCAGCCAAGCCACAACTAAAGCTTCTCTTTGTGAAGAGGACTTTTAGGAATGTAGAATTAATATAAATACAAGATTATTCTAAAATGAAAGAAAAAGGAACTAAATTCTACTCATACCTCAATTAGACAGATATACATCTAACCCAACCGAGAGAAAGATATTTAAATGATTGGGATTTAAATATGGCTGGCTTATAATGAATATCAAGTTAGCGAAGTAGTTCAATTAACTGACATTATGAATACCAAAACACATTCTATTTAGAGACCTCTTAACTAAAATAATAAACCAACAACATTTAGGAAGTAGTTCGCAAAATGATATTGATTGTTAAATCAATAATTTAAATAATTAAACAATAATATGAGAAAAATAGTTCACCACATATCATTATTTGTTCAATCAATATTAAATACAAATTTATGGGTAAATAGTTACTCAGAAATCAGAATTTAACCCATAATAGCAGAGATAAATAATAGAATATGATTGAGACAAATTACTCATACTCACAATAGTGCACAAATATGAATAAAATGACACATTCCTATCATCATAAAATGAAACTAGTATTTAAAACAATAGTATTAGAAATACCAACTTATTGAATTCATTTATTTAGCTCTAGTCTCCAAGAGTTCTCTACAATCTTTGAAGTTTTTTTGTTACAACAAGAGCTACAATTGTGCAAGCTCTGCCCATTATACATAATTTAGAATGCAAAAGAAAAATCTTCAATAATCCATAGATCTAAAATTTTCTCTCCTCTCACCTACAACTCTAAATCCCTATTATAGTAGTACTTTCAGAATTCTACTATTCCATAAGAAAGAAACCCTTAATACATTCTACAATATGTTACTTATAATATTTACAAAAGAATTCCCAACAAGAAAGTTTGTTGAAGAAGAAATCTGCTCCATTAATTTTCATTGGCACAAAATTCTATTATTCTATTGTTGGAGAATTCTCACTGATTGAGAGCTTCTCCTCCTCATCTCTTCAATTGTTTTCCTGTAAAACCAAATCAAAACTAAATTAAAATGAGAAAATAAAATCAAAATGAAAAATCTTGAATTAAAACAAATCCAATCAAAACTTAATTACATATTAAAAAAAAAAAAAAAAAAAAAATATGAGCTTTATATTGATTCTTGTGGATATTTAATTAGACAAGGAGAACATAGGTGAATGGAGAATTGTTATGAAACCAGCTCAAGAAAAGATAGAAAAGATAGATCAACGCCTTAGATTCAGCCTCTTCGAGGGGGCAACCTCCTTTACATTACATAAATGAACAATTCTTGGATGATTCAAATGACAAAACCTCCTTTATATATATAGGAGTCTGAGGAGTCACAATATAACCCAGCCGACCTAACAATAATAATATAAAGCCACAAAAATAACAATAGAGGGATTCTATGGGGCACAGTAATATCAATATGGCGACAATAGGGGCACAACAATATTCATAAGGGGTACAACTACAATAGTAATGGGGTAATCACTAGTATTATAAGGACCCAACATGCCCCTCTCCTTCAAAAAAAGTGTTTTCCTCAACACTTGGGTAGTTCTGGATGCTTCTGTATAAAATTTTCATGCTCCCATGTGGAATCTTTAGCAGATAAGTTCTTCCACTTGATAAGATACTCTGAAATTGATCGATTTCATAGCTGCCGAGTTCTTGTTTATGTGACTGCTTCTGGTTCCAATATAATTTTTCCTTCCTCGTCAAGTTCTGGCAATATTGTTTGAATTGGGAGCTTATGGCCTATAACCTTCTTTAAACATGAAACATGGAAAACTGGGTGCAATCGAGAAGCTGCAAGAAACTCTAGTTTGTATGCCATAGTACCAATCTTTTGCAACACCTTGTATGGACCATAATACTTTGTTGATAATTTATTATCCTTATTAGCTTGCTTGAGGGACATTTGCTTATATGGTTGCAGCCGTAGGAATACCCAGTCACCAAATCAAAACTTCTTTCACTGCGATGTTGATCTGCCTATTATTTCATTCTATCTTGTGCTAACATGAGGTTATCCTTTAAGACTTGGAGGACTTGTTGTTGATGTTCGATGTGATGTTCCACTGCTTGAACCTTAGAATTTTATCTAAATATGATGTGATGGATGGTGGCTGATACCCATAAAGTGCCATAAATGGGGTCATTTTTGTTGTTGTATGAAAGGAAGTGTTATACCACCATTCATCCAGAGGCAACCATTAGACTCATTGTGTTTGTTTATCAGATACAAAGCAACGAAGATATCCTTCCAAACATTTGTTTACTATCTCAGTTTTCCCATCAAATTGAGGATGATAAGATGAGCTATGGCTAACTGAGTACCAAGACAAGAAAATAATTCTGTCCAAAAATTTCCAGTGAAAATGGGATCTCTGTCATTTACAATAATCTTTGGGTTTCCATGTAGCTTTTGAATTGTTTCCATAAATGCTTTAGAAACTGTACTGGCTTTAAATGGATGTGATAATACACAAAAGTGTGCATACTTGGTAATTCTGTCAACTACCACCATGATGACACTATTTCCCTCAGATGTGGGTAAACCTGTGATAAAATCCATTGAAACCTCGTCCCAACGTTGGTTTGGAATGGATAAAGGTTGTAATAGACCCAATGTCTTAATTGTTTCAACTTCATTTTGTTGGCAAACCAAACATTCCACCACAAACTTTTGAATATCTGATTTAAGGCCCTCCCAAAAAAATTCTTTCTTTCCTAATACTATGGTAAGTTTTTAAAAATCCCAAGTACCCTCCTAAGGGAGAAGTGTGCAATTCCATAAGAATCTTTTGTTTTAGCTGGGAATTCTTACAGAGGTATAAGAAATATTTGTACCATAACAAATCATTTTGCCAGCTAAATGTATCTGATGTACTAGAATCTTGTTGTAGCTTTCGAATAAGTGCCCACACTTCTTCGTCATTCTTCCACTCCTCCCTTGCTTCATTTATCCAATCTAGTTGGATAATAGAAATGGCGCACAACAATGCTTCCACATCCTCATCCTTTCTTGAGAGTGCATCTGCCAGCACATTTTTCTTCCCTTTTTGTAGATGATTTCAAAGTCATAACCCAAAATATTTGTGACCCACTTTTGTTGCTTTTCAAAGGATAATCTTTATTTTAAAAAGTATTTAAGGCTATCATGATCTGTTTTTACCTTGAAGTATCTTCCCATTAGGTAGGGTCGCCATTTCTTAAGTGCATGGAGTATTGCCAACATTCCTTCTCATAAATAGCTTTGTGTAAAAACTTTCCCTTGATTGGATGACTTTCAAAAGCAATGGGTCTTTCATCTTGCATTAAAACATCACCAATTCCATTTCCTGAAGCATCACATTCCACAATAAAGGTTTTTGTGAAGTCCGGCGTAGCTAAGACTGGTGCTTGGCACATTGCCTCCTTAAGATGTTTAAAGGCCTTTGTTGCTTCCGGAGTCCATGAAAATGAATCTTTCTTCAATAATGTGGTTAGAGGTGCTGCTATTCTCCCATAATTCTTAACAAACTTGCGATAATACCCTGTCAACCCAAGAAATCCTCGCAGATGCTTTATGGATGTGGGGATTTTCCATTCCTTAATGGCTTTTAATTTTGCTAGGGTCTACCTTAACTCCTTCATGAGATACAATATGACCCAGATATTCCACCTCTTGGACTCCAAAGAAACATTTGGATCTTTTTGCATAGAATTGTTTCTCCTCCAATAGTTTGTAGCACCCTGTCAACATGTTCAACATGATCCTTCCAAGACTTGTTGTAGATTAGTATATCATCAAAAAATACTAACACAAATTTTCTAAGGAATGGTTTGAAAATTGAATTCATCAAACCTTGAAATGTTGAAGGTGCATTGGTAAGGCCAAAAGGCATGACCAAAAATTCATAATGACCCTCATGAGTTCTAAATGCTGTTTTCAGAATGTCTTCAATCTTCATTCTGATTTGATGATATCCTGAACGAAGATCCAACTTGGTGAAGTAAATTGATCCATGCAATTCATCCAGTAATTTATCAATGACAGGAATGGGAAACTTATCTTTAATAGTGAGCTTCTTGAGCTCCATATAATCCGGACACATGCGCCATGATCCATCCTTCTTATGCACCAATACTACTGGAGCAGAGAAATAACTTTGACTTGGTTGAATTATACCAGCCTCTAGCATTTCTGCAACCATACGTTCAATTTCACTCTTTTGTACATAGGGATATCTGTACGGCCTGATGTTTGGAGGAACACTTCCTGGAATCAGATGAATAGTATGATCATGATCACGCATAGGTGGAGATCTTTGGGAGTCTCAAATACCTTGGAATGATTGTCCAGGACTTTTTGGAGATCTGGATAAATAGATGATTCCGATGTGGAAACATCTAGCGAACATAATTGTGCAATTACACCTCTTTGCTCCTTTTTTAGAAGCTTTGTCATACCATTAGAGTTTATTACCTTTCCCGGTTTCCCTGCAATACCCCTTAATTCAACTTCCTTTCCTTCCATAGAAAATTTGATGAAAAGTTCTTGAAAATTAAAAGCTATTGTACCCAAGGATTGTAGCCATTGGACTCCTAATACAACATCAACACCTCCCATTGGAATGGAAAGCATTGGGCTAGTTAATACATATTCTCCTATGGATAGCTTGATATTATGCACTTTCCAGAGCAATTTATTGTTCCTCCATTTGCAACCATCACTTGACACTCTGGTGCTGGATATAAGAAGCAATTCAATTCTTTTGCTACCTTACAATGAATAAATTTGTGGGTACTTCCTGAATCAATCAACACTATTACCTTTTTCTTCTTGATTTGTCCTTCTATCTTGATGGTTTGAGGAGTGGTAATTCCCGCCAATGCATTACAAGATATGGTCGGATTCATTTGTTCTTCATCTAGGCTTTGTTCCTGGAGTATATTCTCTTCTTTTGACATTTCTTGCTCCTTTTCTTCTTCCTCTTCACAATCTATGTAGAATAATTTCTTCTCAGCACACTTATGACCTTTAGTGTATTTGCTATCACAATTGTAACAAAGCCTTTTGCTCTTTTTTCTTCCAATTGTTGTGGTGTCAACCTTATAGGTTGTGGAAGACTAGGGGCAACAACACTTCCATCTTTATAGTTGTGAGTGGTATGCTTCCTGGTTGCCATAAGTTTGCTTTCCATTTTTCTTGCTAACCTGAATGCCTTCTCTAATGAATCAGGTTCCCAAAGGGAAACATCATGTTGGATATTATCCTTTAAAGTCCCTATGAACACATCAATCCTATGCTCCTCTGGAATATTTTTTACCCTTATGTTCAATTTTTGGAACTCCTCAATGTGCTCCATTATTGAACCTTTTGTTTGAGACTTATCAATTGGCTAAAAAAAGTGTTGCTTTTTGTATCCTCATAATGTGCCATCAATTCTTCCGTAAAAATTGGCCCAAGTGATAAATTGTTTACGAGAGCAAAGCCATTGATACCATACAAACTGATTTGGTTCCAAATATAAATTTGCAATACGTACCTTTTGTGTGTTTTGCACATTATTGAGATCAAAAAATTGCTCCATCTGTAATATCCATGTTGCGGGATCCTTGCCATCAAACTTCCTCATATCGATTTTTGGAATTTGGTGGGTCTTTGATCCAACATTAGAGTATATGGAATCATGATTAACATTTCTTTTGTTCTCATCATTAGTTTCCTTTACTACCCTTTCACCATTAGTGACCATTTCTTGTAGCAACTTATTCATATTTATCTTCAATTCTCCCATGTCTGTCTTGAAATATATCTTCAAATCGTCCATCTTAGCTTCCACGCCTTTCTTTAAACAATCCATCTTAGCTTCTACACCTTTCTTTAAAACATCCATCTTAGCTTCTACATCTTTATTAAACCATCCATCTTAGATTCTGTTCCTTTTTGTGCAAGTGATAGTTGTTGCACTTGGTCTCGTAATTTTGATATATCATGTTGCATTTCTTCCTCTTCTTCATGAGTCATGCTAGAGCTTTCCGATTGCTTACTAGGTGTTTGCATTTTCTTTCCTCGGGGCATCAATAACCGATAATAATGCTTTACTATGCCCTTTGAATTCCTTCAAACTAATTTTTCAAACCAAGCTTTATGCAAAAATTTAAAAAAAACTACACACCTTTTTTCACTTTGTAGGAGCTTGATATTGAATATGATGTATCTCTGTAATTTCAGACCATCCAATTCTGAAATTGCGACCTGTAGTAGCCCTCAGTGTCCTCTTTCCAATTCCACAAGTCTGATCCAAATTGGATTCTCCAAGAAAGAGTTATGCGAAATCTCCCACAGTGACCTGATTATAGACTAGTTCAGTAGAGCGAACTTGTACGACGTGCCACGAGTCACTGTTTCAACCTTTGGCTCTGAAAAATATATACAAAAAACTAAAGTCTGTCCTCTTTCTATACCTTCTTATGAAATTTCAATCTGATGCTCAGAGAGAAAGTTATGACAATTTTCCCCAGGTCACCTGTTTGGAATGAAATTCAGGAGTCTGCAAAAAGACCAACTTCCTTAGATCATATCTCTGCAAATATAGTGCGAAAAGTTATGAAATTTGGATCCAAGGTTCAGCATGATTTCTTCTCAAATGGGTTATTTTTTTAGCTTCTGAAACGTTGCAAAAAAAAAAAAAAAACTATAGTGAAAATGCCACGATAGACTTATTTGGAGCAGTGAAACCCTAGAATCCAAAGCTCTGATACAAATGTTATGAAACCAACTCAAGAAAAAGATAGAAAAGATAGATCAACGCCTTAGAATTCAGCCTCTTTGAGGGGCAACCTCCTTTACATTACATAAATGAACAATTCTTTGATGATTCAATGACAAAAATCTCCTTTCTATAATATAGGAGTCTAAGGAGTCACAATATAACCCAGCCGACCTAACAATAATAATATAAAGCCACAAAAATAACAATAGAGGGATCTATGGGGCACAATAATAAAACTATGGGGACAATAGGGGCACAAAAATATTAATAAGGGATACAACTACAATAGTAATGGGGTAATCACTAGTATTCTAGGGACTTATCAGTATGTGATTGTATAAAAGATGATGGGGCAGAAATGGATGGAGTGGGGAAAAGGAAAGTAATAGTCTGAGACAAGGCTAACTGTATTTCCTGAATTAGTTGTTCCAACCTTCATTCTCTTAAAAAATTTAGAGGATATGTATGACTGGGAGTACTTATATATTTTAACTTCTCTTTGAGTCTTGTGTTTAGACTATTCTAGAAAGCATAATTTTCTTCTTGAGACAGTTTTGGTTCTTGAAGAAAATATTTTATAATAGAAGATTTAAACTTGTTTTCATCAAAAATTGTTTCTGATAAATCATATTTTGATTTAGATATGAATAATGATTGCTCAAACTTTATATCAAAAGCAATATCTTAAATTCTTTTAAATTCTTTAGGTAAGGAGATACATATTTCCAATTGAAAAGTACCTGATTCATCTTTGGATCTTATTTTCCGCAAGAGATTTTCTTAAAAGAATTTATGGAGGATGAAGATATGGATTCGTCCTCATGAAATTTTTTCTAGGAGCCAAAATTTCCCAATGGAGTCACGTTGAATACTTAAGGCAATGGAATTTCCAAGGAAAATTGAACAACCAACTTTTGTGTCTAAATTTTTGTTTAACCTCAGAAATTAGATCTCAACAGTGGTAACCACTTATGGGGAATATGAATCTTTTTCTCCCCGACAATGACACCAAAATGTTATCACTCGGAATTTTATTGGTTGTGAAGGGAAATTACTGAGGTAACATAAAACCAATATTTCATATTGTAAGCTAGCCCTTCCAACCCAGAGACGGCTCTCTCTAAAACTCAGTCACTCAATGTCATTATAGTAACTAGTTTTGAATGAATGCAATGACTAGATCCTATGTACTACAGGGTTTTGATGTCTGGTAGGGCAGAGTGAAACATCCATGGGGAATGGATTCAAACCTAAGTTCTAATCAAGGGGTTTCCAAGATGATGGTTTATGAACAAACAATATCAAATAGGCATGATAGACAATATTTCCTTAGACATAAAAAATGTTGTAGTATAGTGGGAAGCAAGTAACACTTCAATTAAAACATAACACTATCAATAGTGAATTATGTAATAATATTAGAAGGACAAAGAGAAATATTTAAATTTGATGAATTAAATCATCATAAAATGAATTATACATTCATATATATTTCATTCAAATACTGAGGAAGGAAAAATCATGAAATATAGAGCAAGAAACACATGCACTGAGAGACAAATTGGAAAATACAAAAACAAGAATCTTTGATTTGAAATATTCTAGTACTTATGATATTGGAAAAAATTGATGAATATCAAAAGGAAATTTACATACACATAGTGTTGTCCAAAAAATCCCAACCCTCATTCCTTCTTTTACATCTATTTTATAGACAAATTATGAAATCTTCAGATCCATAATTTATGGAAAGATTTGATTTACAAAACATTAAAATTTTCATATCTAATATTTAATATAAATATGATTAGATAACTAAACAAAATAGTATTTTCTCTTTCTCAACTTTGAACCTAAACAAATAGCTATAATTTCTTCTAACATTCATGAAATCAATCTAGAAGTGCTCAAAATTAGGAACTGCCAATTGATACTCTGGAGGGAAATCTAGAACTGCTGCTCAAAATCAAGTCACAACTGATAGAGTGATTTTTATTTATCTTTGATGTCCATACTCAATAAAATAGCCCATTTGTAGGGGGAAAATCTTCCAAAAATATCACATTAACGCTGCCAAAACTATTGGGTGAAGCGTTGTGAAAACAAAGTGCTGACAAAACATATTATTATGTATTTCCATTTAGTTTGGAAACACTTCTTCACTTAATTTACTTCAACGTTTATGTTGCCTCTACTAAAATATCTTTGTTTCTATGCTCATTTCTCTTTGTTTTCTTGATTCTCTTAACCCCAGCAACCACTACCTCTGTGCTCTTCTCTTGAAAAATGCTTTGCTTTTTCCCTTTCTTTTGTTGTTTGATTCCTTTTCTTCTGATAACCTATGTTTTTTATGCATCTTCAAGTGTTTCTTTTCTCTCTTTACAAATTTTAATGATATTTCTTTGTCCTTTGATCTTTTTGGTTTGTTGGGCTTTAAAGTTCTTTTCTTACACAAAGATGATATAGGCACATCATCATCATCTTAAATTTTTCCTGAAAAAACTCTTATTTGGAATTTCTAGGGTTTGCTCTTAATTTCTAGGGTTTTCTCTTTCCTTATATCTCGTCTCTTTTTTCTAGTATAAATTTTTCCTATAGTAGGTAAGGGATTATAAATATCACCTTACTCCCCTAATGAACACCTTTTCATGCTTATAGTTCACACAAAGCTTGATTGGATTATTGGTTCAGTGGTTCTAACAGTTTGTACAAGGGTTTGGTCCTTCTTTAGTTTTTTACTCTTACTGCCTTTAGATTTGGCACTGTCTTCTTTGAAAAACCCACCCTTAAACATAAAATGGTCCCTAGTTCTTCCCAGTTTTCTAAGATGGTTGACAATCAACATTTTTATTAGACCTCTATGAAGAATACAAGGAGGAGGAGTCTTGGGTTTTTCCCTAACCTTGACTGACATATTACTTAAAATATTTAACAAAAAAAAGTGTATTAATTCTAACTTAACCAACAAGATGATCCATAATTTTAAAATGATACATGCATACCCATTTTTCCTTCATAAGTAAAATACATTTGAATAATCCTGCAGGCATTATTCAACAATGGGTTCAACCAAGATCTCTAAATGCTCTACCTCTAGTCTTCATTTTTTTGCTCATCCTTAAGAAAGAACACATTGTAAATCCCTATTAGAGTTTGACTTTTGAACCATCATTCTCCATTAGTTGACAACCTCATCATATCTATGATGGTCTCCTTTGTGACAAGAAATGAAAGGTCAACGATAGTAGCAATTTTCCCACCAAAACCGTCAACGAGTACTCTTGCCACATCATAGCTGAAATCCTCAAACATGCAATAGAGTGTCTCCCATCCAGCCCTTACAAACAACTCATAAAGCTCAAGGTCACATTCAATAAGTTTAGGGCCTTCTTGTTCATTTTAGCACAAATGGTTGCTACTTCCCATGTCTCCAAGAAAATCTAGTGAAATATGGAACAGGTGAGTGAAATCAGGGATATGAAAATCAACAACACCCAATGAAAACACAAATAATAATAGAACCAACTAAATGCCAGGTCACTTTGGATAACTGCCGCAAGAAAATTATATTGGGTTATGACCAGTCAACCCCCACCACTAGTGATCATTTTTCATATAAGACGTACAAGTATGCCCTCTTTTGATCATAATATACCACTAAACATTGATTTGTGTAAAACATTTGGTGACAGAATGAAACCTTGAGATATCAGTCAAATCATACCATACACGAAAGTTTTAAATTTGTAGCACTCCTTATGATATGTTTGCACAAACAACAAGATTTTAATCTGGAAGTGCTTTTGTTTATGTCAAAGGCACCATTCTTTACCTCTTTATTTGGCAGCATCTTTTACTTATATTGTTAAAATGAGAGCTCCCAAATTAAAAGGCAGCACAAATTAAAACTTGGTAGAATTTAGAACTTAGAACCCCAAGAGAGTTGATTTGAAAAAAATTTAGCATGTGTTAACATATGGCTCCAATGGGGATGGTGTCCTCCCTATGAGGCAAAAAAGAACCCGTAGACCAAGTGCCTAATCCATTGTGTTGAAACAATTTTCCTTGTGAACTGCTCCAAAATATTGAACACTAATGTTGCTTTATTTGAAAATGAAATCATTGTACGAAATTTGCAAAACTCAATATTTCCAAACTTATTTATGTACAGGCTGAAACTAAATTTTTTCTTAAAACAAACTCAAACTTTTCAAACTAATGACATTCCCTTATCCAAATCTTAGGTCCTTCTCTTTGAGCTTCAAATTCTTCAAAGTGCCATCCACACCTGCAAGATTTTTTTGAAAGAAAAAGGATATATACAATGAAGTATTAATATTGTCTTTTAAGAGAGATCGTGTTTTAGAAATCGTCCATTTAATGGACCTCCACTTACACTCTCCCCATTTAAATCCTACATAATGAAAGTACTTTTACCACGAAATGCAACAATTTTATAAGGTCCCTTCGGAAGATGATCAAAATTTCCATGCTTTCCTATGTCTTCAATTCTAGCATCCCATTTGAACACTAAATCATGAACCTGGAAATCATCTTCCTTTACTTTCTTATCAAAAACCTTTTTATTTTTATTTTTCTTGAAATAGCTGAGCTTGATCATATATCTTTTCCCTTAATTCTTTAACGTCAGTGAGTTGATTAATTCTCCTTTGAATATGATTAGGATCCTCTTCTCACTCCTGTAAAAACTTCATCATTGGTATACCTAAAGAAATAGGAAAGAATACCTTTGTGCCACTAACCCACTGAAAAGGTGAAGTGCAAATTGACCTTTTAGTGCTAATCCAGTCCACCCATGGCACAAACTTCAGATTTTTGTGACAAGCTTTCTTGTTGTCTTCTAGTAATTTCTTGATAAAGATGGCCATATTGATAAATGGCAACAAGAAATTCTAGTTTAATTTGTCCTTGAATCAAACTGAGAATTAAAATTGAATTCTATTCTCAAAGCAACTTGTAAATAATTAATTAAGTTTAATTAACTTAATTAGATTAGGAATTTCGGGTTAGAAGTCTTTTGGAAGTCATGTATATGTTCTCCCTAAATTTTAGGGGTCCAGTATGAGTTTATTTGAGTTGTAATTAGATTAACTCAATTTACTAAGTTATGTTCAGTTAAATTATTTCTAACTATTTGTGGAACTAATAGAGGACTAACAGTCAGTTGGTGCAATGGTGCATCCACAAGTGTTACTCTAGTTAACTGAAGATTCACTCATGAGAAACTCATGCATGTCAGTTCGGAGAAAGACCCAGTTGAGACTAGAGTGCAAGGGAAGTGTACTATCAGTTGTATGATTTACTAAGTTGTAAATATCATGCATGCAATCAAAGAAGGACCTATGTTTGGATTGCACAGTTTTGGAAGCATGAATTCCCTTTAAATATGGATTATTCATCCTAGGATTTGTGCAAGGAAATAGTGGCTTGGAAGGCAATGGAAATTGGCTAAGTGTTGGCTAAGAACGAGCTTGTGAGGTAGAGAGTTGAGCATACTTGCAAGGAATTTTTCTTGTGAGAATAAGCTTTGTATCTTCATTCATATTTCTTATTAATGAAATAGATATAGGAGGGGTTTTGAGAAGTGCCTTTTCCTGGCAAAACATATTGTGTTATGCTCCATTGATTTGTATTTTTCTTGTTCATATTGTTTTCATCGATTTATTGCCTTTTTTGGTTGAAAGTAGAAGTAGATTCTTGTCCTGCTCTTTAGTAAATTGCATTATCTTGTGAATCTACAGGAAATTCTACATGGTATATGAGGTGAATTCAATATACTAGAGGATATTTTGAATTTTTGAGTTTTGGGTTGCAGGTGAAATTCAAATTTGTAATACATACTTCAGGATTGGAAGATGGTGTTCCACGGTTTGTGGCTCGAGTATGCCTTGGAAAGAAGCTAGAATTATATAGCCTAGAAGGACAGAATGGAGGTTGTGCTGGAGGATAATGGCTTGAAGGAAATCGTTGATCAAGACATTCATAAGACAGTAGCATCGGATGCACAATTTTTTTTTCGAATGGAATAAGTGTGTGGCAAAAGTGAGGCAAATAATCCTTGAGGGAGTTCGAGACGGCATTGTCTCGAGTCTCCATGGCAAGGAAACTTTGTATGCTTTGTGGAAAGCATTGACAAAATTGTTTCAAAACAATAGTGACCAAAGGAAATTGGCACTAAAGGACAAACTTTGAAAAATCAAAATGGAGAAAGGCGATATTATTCCAAAATACTTGACCAAGTTCACTCAATGTCGTGATGAACTTGGAAGTGTTGGAGTATCGGTTGCCAAGGATTATTTGGTGAGTCTTTCTCTTCTGGGACTCCCAAATAGTTGGTATAGTTATCAGGACTTTGACAATGGTTGGGAAAAGCTACCAGATTGGGAATGACTATGGTCCGGTTTGATGCAGGAGGAGATCAAGAGGAACACTAGGGATGGATTTTCATTAAATATTAATGATGAAGAGAATTGTGCCTTAGCAATTAAGACAAAGAAGGGGAAAGGGAAAGCTTCCCATTCCAAATCGAATTCTTTTCATGGAGGTAAGAAGAAATACATGATAAAAATGAAATGCTTTCATTTTCATGAGATGGGCCATTTTTCTACAAATTGTCCACTCAAGAAGTCCAAGAAGAAGTCCTCAGGAGGAGCAGCGGGTGAGGTTTTGGCCTCTCAATTCAAATTGGACTTTTCCCTCATTATATGCATGGTGTCATCAATAATGGGAAGTGTATGGTACTTATACAGTGGAGCTTCATTCCACATGACTGGCGACAAGGAGTTATTTAGTGACCTGGAGGAGAAAGATATCCAGATGCATATCAAGATGGGTGACGATGGGAGGTATAGTGTTGTTGGATTGGGAACAGTTACTTTTCAGAGGGAGAATGGTGCTCCACTCTTGAAGAATTTTATGTATGTGTCTGGGCTGAAGAAGAACTTGGTATTTGTTTCCATGCTTGATGATAGAGGTTATGATGTGATCTTCTCAAAAGGAAAGGCATTCCTTCGACACATAGTCATAGGTCAGGTAAAGAAGACAGGGATTCGAGTGAAGAAACTCTATAAGTTGGAGGTAGAGGATTGTGTTGCTTTGAGAACACAAGAAAAGATGGTGTAGATCCGAGATGTTGGCAAGTTGTGGCATAGGTGATTGGGACACTTTCATCATGGGGCTTTGAAGAGCATGCAGCAGATCTCCACTAATTTGCCCAAAGGTACTCTAGAGCAAGTTGATACATGCAAGGGGTCTACTTTGGGTAAATACACAAAGTATTCCTTTCACAATAAAGACAGTCAAGCGGAGGCTATTCTAGAGCAAGTCTATTCAGATGTGTGTGGACCATTCTCGACAGAATCCACAACAAAACACAGTATTATGTTATATTTGTTGATGCCTTTTCTCTAAAATGTTGGATATTTTTCATACAAAAAAAGAATCAAACCTTCACAACGTTTTTTGAGTTTAAAGCATTGGTGGAGAAAAAATCGGGCAAGAAGGTTAAATATCTACATAGTGATAATGATGGTGAGTATCTCTCAAAGATTTTAATAACTTCTCTGCAATAGAATGGATTAAACGAGAGTTGACGGCACCCCATAACCCTCAATAGAATGAGGTGGCCAAGAGGAAGAACATAATCATAGTAGGGGAAGTGAGGGTGATGTTGCATGATCAAGGTATCCCACTACACTTGTGGGTTGAGGCATGCAACACAGTGGTTTATGTTCAGAACCCTAGCCCGCATCAAATACCTGGGATGAAGACACCATAGGAGGCTTATTCTGGTAAGAGGCCAGATGTTGGCCACTTCAGGATTTTTGGGTCATCGGTATATTTCCATGTGACCAAATATGCACAGAAGAAGCTTGAGCCAATAGCAAAGTTGGGTATATTTGTGGGGTACACTGATACACCTCACAACTATCAAGTGTACTTGTTGACCAATAGGATGATAGTGGTTCACAGGGATGTCAGATTCGATGAGGAAAAGGCCATTCAGTTTTCCCCTCAGAGGGAGCTTCAGCTACATGTGGTTGAGGATATTTTAGCTCCTAATGTTGAGGAGACTCATATTGATGTGGAGAAACCTCATGTAGAGGATCCGAGAGAGGAGACATCCACTCGGGCTGAGTCTTCCCAAGATGGGAGAAAACGCACCAGAGAGGTGAATAGATTATTGTCTGATGCTAGAGAGAATGTGGGAGCACCCACATCACAACACAAACAGAGGAGGTCACTTGACAGGTACACTAGATACATGGCTCTTATGAGCATATGTGTTGTGATAGAGCCATCTTCCTTTGAGGAAGTAGGGAAACAACTAGTTTGGATTGATTTCATGGTGGAGGAGTACGACTCCATAGTTTGTAGCATTGTTTGGGATGTGGTCCCAAGTCCGAAGGATAAGCCTATGGTGAGCTCTCATTGGATTTACATCGTAAAGCAAGATGCATATGGTAGTGTGGATAAGCATAAGGCTAGATTTGTGGCCCGTGGCTTTTCACAGGTAGAGGGGATTGACTATGATGAGACCTTTGCCCCTGTTGCAAGGTACTTGTTGTTCATATCTATATTGGCACAATCAACATAGATGGGTTAGAAGATACATCAGATGGATGTGAAGACAACCTTCATTAATGGCACGATTGAGGAAGAGGTGTACATAGAGCAGCCTAAAGGTTTTGAAACCTTCGACCATGAGTCGCATGTGTGTCAACTCAAGATAGAATTGTATGGGTTGAAATAAGCACCTCGTGCTTGGTACAAAAGGATAGATAGCTACTTCACCGAGTTGGGCTTTACAAAGATTGAAGCAAATACAAACCTATATCACATAGTGTTGGAAGGTAAATTTTTTATCATTTTACTTTATGTTGATGATCTCATACTGACAAGTGATGATCAACTGAACAAATATTGCAAGGAGGACCTTTCAAGAAAGTTTGAGATGAAGGATTTAGGGCTCATGCATTACTTTATGGGCATGGAAGTATGGCAGGGTTATGGGGAGTTGTTTATGTCTCAAGGAAAGTATGCCAACGAGCTACTCAGGAGGTTCCACATGGAGAGTTGCAAGCCTATGGAGACGCCTCTAGCTGGTAACTGGAGGAAGGAGGATGCTACTTCAAGAGAGGTAGTGGAAGCTACTATTTACAAGAAACTTGTGGGTTCATTCATGTACTTTGTGAACACATGACCAAATTTATGCTATGAAGTTAACTAGTTGAATCAAGGCATGGTTAGGCCTACCAAGTTGTATTGGAAGGCATCAAATCATGTATTGAGATACCTCAGGGGCACTACCCGGTATAGATTATGGTACAGACGAACAGAGGGAGTGAAGTTTCAAGGCTTCATGGATGCAAATTGGGCAGGGAGCCCATCCAATCGGAAAATAACATCAAGAGGGATTTTCAGTATTGGGTCAGTGGTAGTTTCTTGGTAAAACAGGAAACAGAGATTGGTTGCACTCAGTTCAACAGAGGCAGAGTACATGGATGCAAGTTAGGCAGCGTGTGAGGCCATCTAGATGAGGAAGATCCTGGTTGGTCTGTTTGGTTAGCAGATGGATCCGACAATGATTTACTGCAATAATCAGAGTTGTATCAAACTCTTTGAAAATCTAGTTTTTCATGATAGGTCCACGCACATTGATATTCAATGTCATCATCTCAGAGATTGTGTATTGAGGTGGCTCATGTTGTTGGAGTACATTCCCACGGAGGTGAAAGATGTTGATATTTTGACAAAGGCATTGTCAAGATGTAAATTCGAGTTTCACAGAGATAAGATCGAGGTAACAGATAATTCCTTTCTTGTTGAGAGGGAGTGTTGAGAAATGGCAACAAGAAATTCAAGTTTAATTTGTCCTTGAATTAAACTAAGAATTAAAATTGAATTCTATTCTCATAGCAACTTTTAAATATTTAATTAACTATAATTAACTTAATTAGCTTAGGAATTTCGAGTTGGAAGTCTTTTGGCCCTAAATTTTAGGGGTCCAGTATGAATTTATTTGAGTTGTAATTAGATTAACTCAGTTTACTAAGTTATGGTTAGTTAAATTAGTTCTAACTATTTGTGGAACTAATAGAGGACTAACAGTGAGTTGGTGCACTGGTGCATCTATGAGTGTTACTCCAATTAACTAAAGATTCTGTCATGAGAAACTCATGCATGTTAGTTTAGAGAAAGACCCAGTTGAGACTAAAGTGCAGGGACATTGTACTATATGTTGTATGATTTACTGAGTTGTAAATATCATGCATGCAATCAGAGAAGGGCCTATGTTTGTATTGCACAGTTTTGGAAGCATGAATTCCCATTAAATATGGGCTATTCATCCTAAGAATTACGCAAGGAAATAGGGGCTTGGAAAGCAATGGAAATTGGCTAAGTGTTGGCTAAGAGTGGGCTTATGAGGCAGAGAGTTGAGCATACTTGTGTAGAATTTTTCTTGTGAGAACAAGCTTTATATCTTCACTCATATTTCTCATTAATGTAATATATACATTAAAGAAAATATATATATATATATATATAATTGTGGAGAAATGTATTATTTTAGATTACAATATACTAACAAATCAAATAAATTTATATAGCATTGTTACACCTATAGAGTGGGTTATAAATTAATTTCTTGTAACTAGATGTTGTTTCCTTTTAAAAATTAAAGAAAAAACATAAAAATAAAAAGAGAGAATAGTAACAAAATTCATATATATTAATTAAGTGTCGAAACATGGAATTAGAACTCTAGGGTTTGAGAAAAGGAAGTGGGTCCTCCCATAACCCTAATGGGTTTCGGAAGTGAAACCCCCTTGTTACCATAAAAATGGCCATTATGTTCATTAAAGGAAAAATAATGAAACAAAAGAGAATTTGTTTGCAAAGAAAATACAGATAAAAGAAGATTGAAGGATGCAAAGACTGCTTCTGTAAGAATATACTACTAAAAAATTGCTAAAAAAATCCAATTAGACTAAATTCCACTATTAACCTCTCATAAGTAGTACAAGTTAAAAAAAGAATGGACCAAGTAACAATAACTTAACAAATAACATGACAAGAAATTCAATTAAGTGGTACTTAAGAAGCACAGGCCAGTTGTATTCATATTTCTGCAAAAACCTAACACGGAAAGAAAAGAATCAGTTATTTAATACAAAAGGAGTCCACTAAACTAGTGAAATTTGACCAAATACCTCTTTTAAGGGATTTTGTAACTTGATATAGCTCTGGATATCCGAAGTGATGAACTGATGCAAGTTGATAGTAGGTTGAGTTACACCCTCTATAGTAGGTTGAGTTACACCCTCTATAAGCAAAAAATGGTGGAAAATCTCCTAGAAATGGGGATGGGAACACATATGTCAAACAAACACCTGTAGACCTGGAATGTGTAGTTGTTGCAGAAGGGATCAAACCCTAATCTCTGAGACGGATGCCAAGAAATTTTAGGAAGTAAATGAAAATTGGTAAATATCAAAGGTTGAGAGACCATTAAACTCTCATAATACCCTCACTTAATTAAACACCATTTATTTTATGGAAACAAACTCAGGTTGTCGACTACTTTGTATACGTGGCTAACATACATTCCTTTTCACTCACTGATGGAAACTTCCAAATTACTCATTGAAGTGATATAAGGAAATGAATGTATAATCCCACATTAGATTAAGAATCATAAACAAGTATCATTTATAATGTTAGAAACCATGTTGGTCTGTCGAAACTCGCGGGAACCACAGATAAACTAATAGCCTAACACAGTTACCATGATTTAGGAACCCTAATATTTTAGTAAGAGCACTTGAACTTATAGACCGAAGGTGGAGATAATCATATGAATGGATAAAATGGAATGTTTTGCATTAATAATAATGTAAGGAAAGTTAGGTCAAAACCTTACCAATAGTGACACATATATAAATAGGAAATGTAATAAGCTTTTCAATATAACTATTTTCAAATATGTATGGCTTATTAAAACAATGCCATCTCTATTTAAGAAAAATAGAAAAATTGAAATGAGACATATATAAATAGGAAATGTAATAGGCTTTTCAAATATGTATGGCTTATTAAAACAATGCCATCTCTATTTAAGAAAAATAGAAAAATTGAAATGAGACATATATAAATAATGCCATCTCTATTTAAGAAAAATAGAAAAATTGAAATGAGACATATATAAATAGGAAATGTAATAGGCTTTTCAAATATGTATGGCTTATTAAAACAATGCCATCTCTATTTAAGAAAAATAGAAAAATTGAAATGAGACATATATAAATAGGAAATGTAATAGGCTTTTCAATATAACTATATGTATTGCTTATTAAAATAATGCATTTCTATTTAAGAAAAATAGAAAATAAAAAGTACTCAATACCTAGTTAAAGACCACAAAAAAAAATAGTGTTGTTGTAGAGTCTTTACAGTTTAACCATGACATTTCTACTTCTGATATTGTATTGCTCTTGGAAATAAGTAACTTCGTTCTGATAACCTTGTTGATATAGTTATGATTTAACCATCAACTAGGTACTTTCTCTTTCATGTCAAAACATAGTATATATGTCATGTTCCTCCTTGGTCAAATATACTTGAGTTTCATCCTCATCAACACAATGAATTTTTTCCTTAGACTCCTCCACATTCTCCTCACCGGCAAAATTTTATGTGTTGATCTTCAGGATTTCTTTGATCTCTTTGACAAACCTAGGGAACTATAGGCCTTCTGAAATTAGGATTTCTAATCTTTGTTTGAGGCTCGACTCTAGCAGGAGTCAATTTTTCACCTAACTTCTCCATGGTTTCCAACATAATATCAAATTTAGCATTTGTTAAACCCTTTTCTTTTTAATTTCATATTTATGTTTCATATTTTTAGTTATTAAATTAACTTCCACTTCTATAGCATCATTTTTCATATCGACTAAGGTAGCAAACCTTCTTTCTCTTAACAGTACTCCAAAATAGCATAATGAAGTTGAGCAGATCGAGGAGGGGGTTTGACATGGGATGGAATTGAATTATAAACTCTCATGAATTTGGCAAAAGATTATTGCACTGATTCACCATTATTACTTCTCAAATTATCACACTGAATTAAAAATTTGTAAGTGGTTTTTCTTGTCTTCCCATTTCCTAGGAAAAATTCTTGAAATTGTTGGAAATCAACTATACTCCCTGCTTGAAGACATCTAAACCGTTTCTTCACTTCACCAGAAAATATTTGTGCAAATAATCTCTTTTAATATCCTCATCATATATTTCCTCCAAGTATATGAAATCATTAGATCTATCTAAATTTTTTTGAGTTGGAACGTATCCTTCTCCATTATACAGGACAGTACATTGACCATAGTTTTGGGGAAGGTCATGTACTTGACCCAAAAGAGAAAGGGGAGCAAACCTAACAACCATGACTATTTAAGATGGAATTGAGATAGTTGTAACAATAGGAATGTAAGTGATAGAGCATGATGGAGCATAAATGGATGGAGTGAGAAAAGGGAAAGTAACAATCTAATATTATATAGAAGATTATGGGGTGCAAATGGGTAGAGTGGCAAAGGGAAAGTAACAATATGAGAAAAGGCTAGTTGAATTTCTTTAATTAGATGTTCCAACCTTCGTTCTCCTAAAACATTTATAGGATATGTATGAATGAGATTACTTATATATTCTAACTACTCTTTAATTCTTGTGATTAGAATATTCTAGAAAACATCATTTTCTTCTTGTGATAGTTTTGGTTCTTAAGGAAAATATTTTAGAATAGAATATTTAAATCTTTTTTCATAAAAAAATGTTTTTGATAAATCGGATTATGATTTATATATGAATATCTACTTCTCAAACTTTATATCAAAAGGAATATCTTCAATTATTTTAACTTATTTAGGTAAGGAGATATATCTTTCCGATTGAAAAGTACATGATTCAACTTTGGATCTACTTTTCCAAAAGAGCTTTATGGGCTTGAAAGAATTTTTGGAGGATCAAGATATGGATTCTTCCTTGTGTAAATTATTCTTGGAGCCATAATTTCCCAATGGAGTCACCTTGACTACTTAATACAGTGGAAACACCATGGAAAATTGAACAACCAACTTTTGTGTCTAATTTTTTTTTTTACCCTCAGAAATTAGATCTCAACATTAGTAATTGTTTATGGGGAAGGTGAATCTTTTTCTCCCTAACGACAAAGCCAAAATGTTATCACTCATAATTTTCCTGCTATGAATAGAAATTATTGAGGTAACATAAGCTAGCCCTTCCAACCTAAAGAGGGCTCTCTCTAAAACATAATCACTCAAATTCACTAAAGTAACTGGTTTTTAATTAATGCAATGACTAGATCTTATGTACGATAGAATTTTAATGTGTGGTAACACAGAGTGAAAAATCCATTTGGAATGGATTCAAAACTGAGTACTAATCAAGGGGTTTCCAATGTGTTGTTTCATGAATAAACAATATTATAGAGGCATGATATATAATATTTCCTTAGACATAAAAAAATTTGTAGTATGGTGGGAATGTAACGCTTCAATTAAAAAAGAACATTGTCAACAATGAATTCTATTAATATCAGAAGGAAAAAGAGATATATTTGAATTTGATGAATTAAAGCATCATAAGATGAATTCTACTTTCATATATATTTCATTCAAATATTGAGGAAGTACAAATGATGAAATACAAAGTAAGAAACACATGCACTAAGAGACAAACTGGAAAATATAAAAATAAGAATCTCTTATTTGAAAAATTCGAGTACTTATGATCTTGGAAAATTTTGATTAATATCAAAACAATTTACATAGACATAGTGTTTTCCAAAAAATCCCAACCCTTAATCCTTCTTTTACATTTGTTTTATAGAAAAATTATATAATCTTCATATCCATAATTTATAGAAAGATTCGATTTACAAAATATTAAACTCTACATATATCTATTATTTAATCTAAATCTGATTAGATACCAAAAAAATAGTAGTTTATCGTCCTAATATTTGAACTTGGACATCTAGTTGTAACTACTTCTGATATTCGGGAGATAAATCTAGAAATGCTCAAAATTAGGAAATGATATTAGAGTATTTTTTTATTTATCTTTGACATCCAAAAATATCACATTAGCACTACCAAAACTTCTCGGTGAAGTGTTATCAAAACAGAGTGCTGACAAAACAATTTTTCATGTGCTACCATTTCATTTTGCATCGCTAATTCACTTCATTTATTTCAACGTTTTTGTTGCCTTTACCAAAATATCTATGTTGTTATTCTCACCTATTTTTTTTCTTGCTTCTCTTAACCCTAGCAGCCACTGCAATCTTCTCCTGAAAAGTTCTCTACTTTTTCCCTTTCTTCTCTTGTTTGGTGACTTTGCTTCTATTGACCTGTGTTTTTTCTACATCTTCAGGAGTGTCTTCATCCACAATAATGACTTGGTCTTTAATGGTAGGATATAATTTGATTCTCACACTTATCTCAGTTTGTTGATAGGACTTGTATGAGGTTTTCTTGTCTCTATATATTTCAGTTCTTGCAACCTACTTTCTCTTCTCTCTTTACAAATTTTAATGATATTTCTTTGTCCTTTGAGTTTTCTTCTTTGTTGAGATTTAAATTCTTGTTCTTAAGCAAAGATGATAGAGGCACATCATTATCATCTTAAAGTTTTCCTAAAAAACTCTTATTTTGAATTTCTAGGGTTTTCTCTTGAATTTCTAAGGTTTGCTCTTAAATTCTGGGGTTCGCTCTTTCCTTATAGCCTATCTCTTTGTCTAATATAAAAATTTTCTATAGAAGGTAAGGGCTCAGAAATATTGCATTTCTCCCCCAATGAACACCTTTTCATGCTTCTAGTCAACACAAAGCTTGATTGCATTGTTGGTTTAGATGTTCTAACTGTTTACATAGGGGTCTGATCCTTATTTAGTTGTTTACCCTTGATGCCTTTAGATTTGACAGCATCTACTTTGACAAACCCTCCCCAAAACATAAAATTATCCAGGTTCTTCCCATTTTTCTAAGATGGTTAGAAATCAGCATTTTTATAAGACCTCCATAAAAAATACAATAAGGAGGAGTCTTGGGTTTTGCACTAATCTTGGCTACCATCTTACTTAAACTTTTTAAATGAAAATTGGGTGTATTCTTTCTAACTTGACCAGCAAGATGAGACATAAACTTAAACGTGCATGCCCGGTTGTATCTTCCTTCGTAGGTAAAATATATTTGAATAGTCCTGAGGGCATTATCCTGTGAAAACTCAGTGACCCTGAATCCTACTACAACAATTGATAATATTTCTTCTCTTTGTATACTAATCAAACAAATTATTTACATTTTCCTATGGGATATATCAAAACATTTACATTGCAACCTTCACAAAATAAATATTGCGGAATAAATAAAAACATTGGAATAATATATGCACATACAAGCCATAAAACGCTGTTATTTTTGGACCAATATCCCCGGAAAAACTCAACTTGGGAAATTCAGTGCAGCAGCTGAGGGTTTTATTATTATGTAGTAGTAAATCTGAGTACAAATCCATGGAAGCTCAAATCTAACTTTCCATATAGAGAAAATGACTAACAAAATTCTAGTGAGAAAAACATCACTTCCACTAGTGATACGACACTGACCTTAGCTCAAGATGATTTTCTCCTTGTTGCCTCTGCATCACCCTACGCATATTTGTGTCACCCAGCTCAGACCAGCGTCTCTCTCACTTTTTTTATCAACTACTACTCGGGAAACTCGATCTTTCTAGCCTCCGGGCTCCCACTTCGGATCTTACCACTAAATCTCGACTTATCCTCAGAAAAATACAGATCTCCCTCTGAAGCTCTACGTTGCCTCTCTACACTGTGTTAGCCTCTCTATGGAATACGTTGTCTCTCTACTATGCACTAACCGGACTGGAAAAACTTCCTTTCGACCTTACTCTCCCTACCCCTCTCTCACTGCTTCAAAATTATTGAATCACCTCCGACAACGTACCATTGCTACTTTGGATTTCGATTTCCCAGAAATATTGAATTCCTTGCTCCTCAAGTGTGTTCTCCAACCCCCTGTTGAATTTATTCTTATAATCTCTCGTTGATGCTTCAATGGCCAAGATTAAAACATAAGCGATGGCTAAGATTAACTAGAAATCGATCCAAGTCTTCTTCTAGAAGAATCTCACCGTGACTTAATTAATACCCTTTAATTAATAAATTTTCAGTTTTCCCAAGTTTAGACTTTGTTACCATTGAAAAAATAAATATCTTAATTAAGTCGTCTCTAGGTGGAATTTCTAGAAATTAATTCTGGGTTTTCGAGAATACATGTATTATAGTCTCATCCACAAATTTTCGTGGGTAGAACACATCCGATGCTACAAAACTAACATATTCCACAAAGGTTTCACCCAAGATCTTTGAACGCTCTACCTCCATTCTTCATTTTTGTGCTCAACCTTTAAGAATAACACAATGCCAATCCCTATTAGATTTTAATTTTTGAACCATCATTCTCCATCAACCAACAACCCCATTGCCTGTGTGATGGTCTCCTCTTTTACTGGAAATTAAACGTTAGCGATAGTAGCAATTTTCCCATTAAAACCCTTGACTTACGTTGTCACCACTTCATAGTTGAAACTCTCTAACCTACAAGAGAATGTCTCCCATCCATCCCTGACAAACAATTCAACAAGATCAGGGTCACATTCAATAAGTTCAGGGCCTTCTGGTGCATTTCAACACAACTGGTCGCTCCTTCCCATGTCTACAAAAATATCTAGTGAAATCTGGAATAGGTGAATGAAATCATGGATATGAAAATCAACAACACCCAATGGACCCATAGATAATAATAGAACCAACTAATCCCTCAGTCAATTTTGATAACTATTGCAAGAAAATTATATCGAGTTATGATCGGCCATCCCCCACCACCACTGATCATTTTTCATATAAGACGTACAAGTATTCCCTCCTTTGATCATAATATCCCACTAAACATTGATTTTCATAAAATGTTTGGTGAAAAAATGAAACCTTGAGTTATTGGTCAAATCATATCATACATGAAACTTTTAAATTGATAGCGCTACTTATAATGTGTTTGCACAAACAGTAGGATTTTAATTCTACAACGCTTTTGTTTATATCGGAGGCATCAATCGCTTCCTTTTTTATTTGGAAGTGCCTTTTACTTATATTGTTAAAATGAGCACTGCCAAATTAAAATTCAATGAAAATTATAACTTGGTTTAATTTAGAACTTAGAACCCCAAGAGATCTGATTTGAAAGAAATCTAACATGTGATAACAAGCATCATGCATGAAATCTTAACAAGCTCCCCCTGAACTTGTCATTACTTGACATCAATTACAACAACTGGCAACATGCTAAAAGATTCCCCCTTTCGCATTTATGGAAAGACCACTAGACATTGTTTCTTATTGATGGAAACATCTATAACACATCTCCCCCTGAAGAGACTACCACTTTTTTCTCAATCTCTTTCCAATATTTTCTCTTGAGATGCCAATTTATTACCATTCTCCCTAGGTGTTAATCTCTTATCATTAATCTCTCCCCCTTTGACATCAATGACAAAGGGCTTTAGCTACTCCCCCTTTTATCATTCTCCGCTAAAGGGATTGAGTTATAACTATGGATATAACATATTGTTTATATGAATTGTTGTTGAACATACTTGTTGTTTCCACTTAAATCAAATGATACCAATTGAATATAGATAAAGAAAGACTTAGGAAACATGTAAACTTTCCATTTCATAATGCATGTAATACACTTTTCTCCCCTTAAAATTGTGTTGCTCCTGCTGATCCAAATCTTTTGTTTTGGTACCAATTAATTGTATTGATGTACAAATCCACATTTATGGCTATTCCAAAATCCAAATACAATACCACACCAATGGTTGATATGAGAACCAAATGCTCTCCTGTTTTATACGAGTTGACTAAATTGTATTTATGTTATTTATAACTAATCCAATGCACACGTGTGGTTATTCCAAGAGCCAAATTCTTCTATTGCTCTGGTATAACAAGCTTCTTATGCTCATGATCGTTGAACCTGATGGTTTCATCCACTTATACAAATGAAATGAGATAAAACCCATGATATTTGTAACCTTTTCATTTCATGTTCTTCTTGAGCAATTAACTCCCCCTAAACACATGTTACTACAAATAAAGCAGTTCCCCTAGACATATGTTTCCTTGATATATAAATTTTAAGCATATGAGGCAAATTTTGAAAACTTGCATGTTGTTCCATCACACAACTTCCCCTAAGATGTTTTTTTTATTTGATGAGAAAGACCGTATAATTCTCATTGTGCCAAATATGATTGCCTATTTCCATTTGACACCAATTTCCTTCTTGCCTTGTGCATGTCTAATATTCTTCAAAACTTGTCTTTATTGCACCTAATACCAACTAATATGATCTATACTCTCCCCACCAAAGCTATGTCCAACTATCTTGCATGCAACATTACTTAATGTAATCTGAATTTTCCTAGTCCCTTATGTTGTAATTCTACTCACAGATCTTCTGGATGTTATGATTTCTCCTAGCAAAACATTCTAATTGCTAGCTTTCTCAATTATATCAATTGTTATTTCTCTTTTCAAACAATTCGCTACATGTTGTCAATACATATCCAATGGTCTTTTCAACTCAACACCCTTCTCTTGCAACTCACCCTTAATGATTTCTATCTTATGTGACTTGAGGTGTTGGTGTCCCTCACTTGTGTTTTATTGATATGCTAGAGAGATAACACTCTCATACTGCAATATTTTGATTTACTTTTATTAAGGACTTATGTGTTACTTGAGGTCATGGTTGTTGTTGCTAATAATATACCAAATTCTTCCTTCCTTATTTTACAACCTTTAGAAGAAAATATGACCTCATGTCTGTTATCAACCATTTGACTTACACTTAAATTAATCTACTTTAAATCTTCAACAAACAATTAATCTTTGGCCTTAGCTTTTTCATTGTTAAGGCCAACTAATCCTTTTCCCATTATTTTGGTTGATGTATTATTTGCAAGAATTGCGTTGCCACCTTTAACATCCTTTAGTGAGATAACTTTGATTTTGTCTCTTGTTATGTGATTTGACATCTACAGTCTACATACCACTAGTCCTCATCTCTTTTCATGTGCATTGAATGCCCATTATTAATATGCCATGGATTTCTTTGACTTCAAGCATAGAGTGCAAATCCACACTTGTTTACTTTGTTATGCCTCTTTTCCTTCCATGTATGAATTCCTTTATCTACTTCCTTTTTCTGAGAGGAAGGTCTAATCTTGCCATTTTTATACTCAGTTGCTTTGTGCCCATAATTCTTATAACATCCAATGTAATTGAGCAAAGGGGCAAAATAATTCTTGTTTCTAAGACTACTGTGAGTGAATACTTTTCTTATTGAACTCATAAGGTTTTCTCTTAGCTTTATGTTTTTCTTTATCACTACTATTTTCTGAAATTACATATAAACATCTAGAAGAAATATGACCTATTCTTCTACAATTACAACATAATAGTAGCTTACCTATAGATGTCACTTCTTCATATTCAATGTTGTATATCTCAAAATTTGAATAGTTAGAAGCAATATCACCTATTTCTTCACATTCAAAACATTTAATAAGTAGCTTACATTTTCTTGATCTCTTTCCATTCTGAGCTTTATTCTTATCTGATACATCATTTCAGCAGTCACGGTCTTTGATCTTCTGAAAGGTCTTCTTTATTTCATTTGCAATGTGAGCTTCTGCACCATAGATGCATTGAAACTTGTCTCATTTCTCTTTCATAATATCACAATGAATTATCTTGTCAAAAATCCAATTCAAACAACCCACTCAATATTATCTTCATAGTTTTTGTATTATACTCATTTTTCTTTCCCTCTACTACTGAAACCCATATACCTAAGGCAAGAGTCATTAAATAAACTTTCATTCGTACTTTCTAGAATGCATAACGTGATCCATTCAATAATGATACTCCAGATTAAGACAAAAAAAACCACAAGGATTGTAGCTTTGTGGTCCCTCTCCTCACCCATATAACAAATTTTACTTTATATTAAAAAATATTTCCGTAATATATATTAATAGTAATTATCAAAAACCCTATTTAAACAAATTTCAATAATAATTATCATATATTTGTAATAATATTACTCATCAATATTAATTAAAATCTTTTTATACAAATATACTCCTTATATATAAACTATATATATTAAAATTCTAATCCATTCTATAAATCTTATTTTGATAAAAAACAAATTCTAATTTCGAGCCAATCCGATTAAAAGAAATTGCCATTGACTCTAATTCCTCGTAACTTTAAAAATATATATGTTTTTCAAAAAATTAATAAACTAATTTTTAAAACCTAGAGATTAAAGTCAAATTTTAGTGAGGAGCCGCAACATTTCTTTGACCCTCTTTTTGACCCATTGATTAAGCCAAAATATTCGCCTGTTATCGTGGCGCCATTTTTGGAAGTGCGAGCCACTTGAGACATTATACGAACGCAGAGTATAACACATAAAACGAAGTTAAAGGCGTAGTTTACTGGCGTTACAAATTTGTTTGGAAAGTTAATTTTTTGGAATATGGAGATTTGTTTTTCAAAAAATTTGATAATAAGAGTGTTTAATATTTTTTTATAATAGAAATAGATTTAGCATTATTAAAAATTGATATGTTCGAATGAATTTAATTGTTTCACTTTAATTATATTTATGAATTTTAAAATATTTCAAAATCTCTCACCAAAATTTTAAATTATTTCAAAATCTCTAAGTAATTAGGTTCAAATAATTCATATTAACAAAAAAATATACTCCACCCTAAAAATCAACTAAATATCTTAAAATACATTATTGATACCTAAAAACCGCACCCCAAATAGTAAATTCACATACAAAATGTTGCAGCAAAAAAATAGAAAAACATAGATCCTTGTCAATTATGTGTTAACCACATACTATATTCAAAAATGTCAACATTTATTAACTAAATATAACTAAAGTAAACCTACAATCAACCATAGACACTCATTATGATCTTTACTCAACCGCATTCAACCACCATAGTCACTTACGAGTTTAGGTTTTTGTCATTTGAATTGCTTTGATCTATTTCTTCGGCATCCATCACATCAAATTATTTGTGTCAATGTTTCAAACCAATGGGTGTGGTTTATTTAAGGACAAATGAATGATGAAAATATGATCAAGCCCATTTATTTTGAAGATGAACCACACTAGTTGGTTAAATATATCGACATAAATAATTCTATGTAATGGATCCAAAAGAAATATATCAAAAAAATTATTTAATCTTTCACACTTAATCATGTATAATTGTGCTTAGACACTATCAACCATAATAAATTATAATCAATTACAATTGACCAAAGATAACTATAACCAAACATAATTATACTCAATCTACAAGCAACCGTAATTAACCGTGAAGAATTAGAATGAACCAAAGTCAATTATTGTCAACAATAAATTAGCCATAATAAAACAAAAAAATAGTCAATTATAGTCAACAATGATCAACTTTATGGACATGGTCTACTATAATTAACCATACAAGCAACCATAGTTAACCATTATGATCTATGCTTGACAAAATTCAACCATAGTTATTTTTAGTTCACAATAGTTGACCTTTGACATACTCAAGCACTATCAACCATAATCAATTAGAATCCACCACAACCAAACAAAGATAACCATATTCAAAATCAAATTGATTGTTATAATGAACCAATGTGTGACTATTGGCAACAATAGTCAACCATTGTCAACTCTAGCAACATGTTCTACATCAACCATAGTCAACCATCATCAACCATAATTGCACATGATAATCCATGGTCAACCATTGTTAACCAACCACTGCATTTAACAATAGAATATTTGAAACAATGTGATATATCACAACGAAGGGTGTCGTAGGTGAGATAGGTGTTATCTTATCAAAGTCAACCATGTATAATAGTAAACGATTGTTATCCAAATTCAATCAAAAGTCAAGCTAGAATAAAACATATTTAACCACTATGATATCTAATCAACCAAATTCAACCATCATACTCAACTATATCTACTTTTACTTTACAATACTTAATCTTTAACACTCAAACATGTTTAAACATAGTTAAACACTATCAATTGTATCCAATCATAGTCAATCATAATCAACCACAATTAACCAAAGATAATCGTACTTAATCTGCGGCCAACCATAATAACCATTTAGAAACATAATGAACCAAAATCGATTCTTGTCAGGAATAATTAGCCATAGTCAAACAAAATCAATAATAGTCAACCATAGTCAACAATGACCAACCCTATTAACATTATACACATTATCAACCATTATTAACCAAATTCAATCTATAATAAACTGAGTTAACCATTATGATCTCTACTTGACTAAATTCAATCAACATATTCTACCATAATCACTTTTAGTTACAATAGTTAATCTTTGACCCAATCGAACATCTTTAACCAACCATGACATTTAAAATAGAATCTTTGACATAATGTGATATCCCATAACTAAAGGAGTTTTAGGTGCACTATGCGTTATCTCATTTATGGAAGTTTTGAGAAAGTGTGATGCTTTGCATAAAAAGAAACTTTGATGCAACGTGATATGTTGAATTCAAAGAAAGCTTATATGTTACATCAAAAGAAAGCAATTTTTTGGAGGATGTGAAAAGCAATGTGATATGATGCATTGTGTTGTGTCATAGAGATGAGAGTTTGTGGCGATGTGATTTATTATAAAGGAAGAAAAATTTACCTTTTAAGATGTGTTGTGAAAACTTTGGATAGATGTGATATGTTGTGGCTAAAACAAATTTAGGTGCACTCCACACACTTATCGTTCTATGTCCCCTTTAAAAAATGTTTTATTCTTTATGTATCACATGATGCAAAACTTTGGTATAGTGCACTATGTCCTATAAATAGAAAGTTTGAGGACATTAGATATATCAGAATGGATTTCTTTTAGAAAATTACCTTCATAATTGTGAAGAATATTTGAGATAACATGATGTGTTGCACAACAAAAAAAAATGATGAAGTATGATATGCTCAGAGAAAAGAAAGTTTTGAGTGGTGCTTTATGTGTTGCATGAAAGAAAAATTTTAAGCAACGCAATATGCCACATGAAATAAAACTTTACATGATGTGACATGTCACAAATAGGGCATATGAAGAGAAAGTTCATTTCGATGTGTAAAATTGCATGAAAATAAATAAATGTCACATCAAAACTTTAGATACACAGAAGGAACATAACAAAAACTTTTATTATACGAAAAAGACATAATATACTGGAATCAACATATCACACCTAAGTCACATTTTTTAAGTGATTGACATATGTCAAAGACTTAACACCAAACCCTTTTTCTAAAGTAATAAACAATGTAGCACACTTTAAGTTACATTGTGTATGGCATAGTGTTTCACACTCAAAATTAGTTTAGTCATGACAAAACTTGTAACATATTCTCTATATGAGACATTGCATTTTCCCTACATTTCTTCATCAAGATAAAGGGAACATTCCCAAACTTTCCTTCACACAGTCACATTATTCTTAGTTTATTAGATAAATTTTAAAAATAAAACATTTTGACCTTTTCACCGTATAATGGAGTAGTTTTTGCATCTTCAAGAACAATTGCTAGTTATAAATTTTGAAAATATATTGATTAATCATTAATGATAATCTTTAATTAAAAATTTTAATTTACTTTTTTATCAATTCCATACCAAATTCAAATTCAAACTTAACAAGTATAAATTAGACGCAATAAATTTGAATCACTCATAACCAAACTCAAAACTCTTTTCACTAGTGCATTTGTAGTTACAATTTACTTATTTCATCAATCTTATCAAATCTCACTAGAATATTTCCGACCCTCATGAAGGCACCTCTATTGCCTATTAGTTTGAATCCAACCTTAAACTCATCAAACAAAAATCAAAGGAATGGGTTAAGAAGAATGAAAAGGAAACTGCTCAAGAGTTGGAAGCAATTGAGAGTCATTTATAGTTAATCTCATCCAGAGACGGAGAAGGGTTTGAATTAGAGGAAGTTGGGGTTGAATTAATTAGGATAGAAAAAAGGATAAATGAGATTCTAAAGGAAAAAGAGGCCAAATGGAAGTTCAAAAGTAGGGCTACCTGGCTGGAATGTGGGGATGAGAATACCAAATTCTTCCATGCATATGAAAAAGGAAAGAAAATGAGTAATAACATCTAAAATCTTAAAGATGGGGAGGGTTGGAAAATCTCTAACTTTGTCAGGATGGAAAATTTGGGAGTGTGTTGGCTTGATGGGCCCTAGCCCCGGTTCAAAGTTATCTGCGCAAACCAACAAAACCCTAAATTGTTGGCCCTTTCGATAACCCGCATAGCATAGGCTGCAGTCTCACTTGAAGCAGTATTAGGGGATGACAGAACCAGGTTTCTGCATCTAAATGTCTGTGTGATGGGTTCCTGCAACTTCTAGAGCTTAGTTTGTCTTCGCGAACCCTAATATTTCCGACACAACTAATTACTATACTTCACATGAACAATGTCTATACCTTCACAAAGGCCTTTAGACATTCATAACATCAATAAATCATATTGATCTACCACTTTCATGCATAAGATAAGCATTCATTCGTAAAATTTCATATAAAGAGCGAAAATACAGAAACTGCAAAAGTAAATACAGATACATAGATGCACAGTTTATTAGAAGTATTTTTTCAAGTACACACTCTTCTTCCCTGCGCACTTAGCTGCAGGGGCCCGTGCACTCAGCTTGCTGACTTACCAAGGTCTTTGCGCACTCAGCTGCAAGAGCCTTCCCCTTCACCTAAGTACAGGCAACATACTTTCATTCCTTATCTTACTTGCCCAAAAAAATGATCTTCTATCAATCAATTACGTCCTAGACTCGTTATGGCCTTCTATGCAGGTCTCAAAACTTCTTATCTCCTAACAACCTAAGGGACTAAAGCCCCTTGACTCTTATTACCTTCGCGCTCCACTTTCGCAAATCACGAGGACTTTACAATAATACAAAAAGTAAGTACCAAAACTTGACCCCAAGGAACTCTATCCCAATAAGCCCCCAACACAATTTCGTGACTCGTCCTCAAGTCACTCAGCTGATGCTTCGATCTTCGCCTAGAGTTCGCGGAACTCCAACTTCAAAACCTGCAAATTAGTTATTCCCTGTGTAGCAACCTGTTGCACTTCCTCGACCAATTTTTCGGTAGTTGGGCCTTACAACGTGAAGCCCATGGTCCTTTGAGTCTGTTGCATGCCCTTAAGTTTACTTTGTACTGATAGAGTCAACTAACTTGCCTCGTCCGTCCATGGCTTTGTTCGTGCAGCGATATTTCTTCCTTGTAGCGGAACTCATCAATCTCATTTTGTATCATCTTTCCTTCCTGCAACTGCGTGAACCATTGTACTGGTGCCAATGTTCATACATTTGATCAAATTTCATCGAATTGCCTCTGTTTTTCCTTGATGTTCGCGCCAATCTTCTGCAGAATCAGGTCCTCCTGTAGTGAAGTCCATAACTCCATGGCCTGCTCAAATAGCTCGATGCAATGCTTGACTGCATCTTCTAAAGTGGCCATGCCCTCTTTGATAACAGCTTTGCATTGCTCTCGAACCTCTGAAGGAGTTGTATGTTGCAACTTCAATTGCAGCTTTGATATTTGTAACTGCAGTTCAAATTGGACTCAGACGATTTCATCCCTAGACTCTTTTACTGTCGCGACCAGCTTTTGGATCTTCTCCGCGGAAGCTACTTCAGCCAAAATTTTAAGTTTTGGCATCTCATTGCAAGCCTATGTAATGGCTACTTCTAATTGTTGGCTTCGCGCGGTGATTTCCTCTTTCTCATTTAGCATCTGTGCCTTGTCCTCAAATATCTATTCGTTGTTTGTTTTCACTTCACTGATAACCAGCAGAGTGCAATGCTCCCTAATTCTTAACTCATCGGATACCCCCTGGTGAAGCTCATGAAGGGTCTAGATAGGGAGCATCGTGAGGTTGAGGCCTAGATTCTTGATCTACAATAGCTGGACGTTGGCCTCTTCTGTCTTGGCACGCAGGGCTCCATCTGGTAAATGAATTACACGAAGAACCAAAGTCTTGTCCTGATCTGGATCTTGGGGGGAGGCCCCCAAGATCTAAAAAATTGAAATGCCAGAAGAAAAAGAGGAGAATTCCTAATAAACAAAACCACATTTTTTTTTTTTTATTAAAAATGGAGAATAACTATAAAAGCTACATGGTGGCTGACAAACTGTCCTTTTACAAAATGTGACTTGTTACTTATAGTATTTTTTAGTTACAATACCATGGGTCAATTCCATGGGTTAATGAATACCATGGGTGGATGTCACAATACCATGGGTCAATTCCATGGGTGAATAAATACCATGGGTGGATGTCACAATACCATGTGCAAATACCATGGATCAATGAATACCATGGGTGGATGTCACTTACAATACCATGGGTGGATAAATACCATGGGTGGATGCCACTTACAATACCATTGGTAAATTCCATGGGTGGATGAATACCATGGGTTGATGCCATTTTCCATTCGGATCATTCCTCCCTCCTTAAGAAGCAATGGTATCCATTGCGTGAAGTTCCCTCCTGCGAAGCCTTTGTTGAATATAAAGAGCCACTGAAGAGAACTGTTTTTTGTGGTTAACCCATAACCATGATGAACGAAGATCCAAGGATAGAGATACCATGTAATGCTTGTGACCAACTGTGATACTGACAGTGTGCAGCCTAGAAAATGGACTTCGATGAAGTGTGGGTTTGTGGAGAGGCCCCCAAGATCTGAAAAATTGAAATGCCAGATAAAAAAGAGGAGAATGCCCAGTAAGAAAAACCACAAAGAATTTTTTTATTAAAAATGGAGAATAATTGTAAAGCTACATTGTGGCGGACAAATTGTCCTTTTACAAAATGCAACTTGTTACTTATAGCATTTTTCAGTTACAATACCATGGGTCAATTCCATGGGTGAATGAATACCATGGGTGGATGTCACAATACCACGGGTCAATTCCATGGGTGGATGTCACAATACCATGGGTCAATGAATACCATGGGTGGATGTCACTTACAATACCATGGGTGGATGCCATTTTCCATTTGGATCATGTCCATATCCAGAACAAATGCTCTCGCTTGATGCAAGCTTGCTTGCACCCCACCCACATGTCCCATGCTCGTCTGTACTCTACCTATTTGGACCTGCAACTCAGGAAGGTCTTGATGAACCTTTCCCAACGATTGTTGGTATTGTACCTAGAAATGGCTCCAAAGGTCATTCATGGTGTCTCGGACCATGTCACCGATCTCATCCAAATCCCCCTCAGTAAGGACTAAATGGGTTGCCCTGGTTGCTCGATATGTATGAAACTCTTCAACGTAGATGGCAGCCTGTGACATTGTCATTGTGTGGGTTGCTCATTCTTTGTCTGTCGCTTTCTTTTCTCTAGCAGCAACCTCTTTCCACTGCATAACTTTCTCCCAGGTGGCAACCTTCTTTGCTTCCTTCTGTTTCTCTGTTGTTGTCGTCTACCCGGTGTATCCTCCGCAACCTTTCTTGTACCTATGCTCACATCTGATGGGGTTAGTCATTCAGGTGACCACTTTCCCACAATCTCTGCTACGTCTTCCTCAACCACCAAGTAAGGAAACTTGTGCCATGTCTTCTAGGGATCCCTCCTAGCACGAACATGCAGGTTATGTAAATCAGACTTGAATTCAGCGAGGCACTCATACTAGGCATATAGTGTGGGTGACAACCTTAGCCTCTGGCTAATCACCATCCACAGATCCATTTCAAAAAGGACCTAGAATATATTTTCCTCAATGAATCGCTCAGGGTCCTTTTTAGCCTAAAGTGAAGCGAACTTCGCTGCCTCCGGGAGGTCTGGCTCCTACTAAGGAAATTTATTTTCCTAAGGCATCCGCCACACCACCAAAGCAATCAACAACAACAACCAAGCGTAATGAAATGCCTTGCCCTCGTCCCGGACCTCCCTACAATTCTCCAAGAATTCCTTACACAAGTATTGAGCCTAGTTATACTGGAATCCTTTGGTGCACTACGCAACCAAAGAAATGATGGGGGCCAAAACATTATCTGTGCGACAGTTACGCATGATCTTGCACACCAATATTTGCGTGAAAAACTGCACTGTGGGATCTATGAGAGAGTGGATAGAATATCTGCGCGACTTCTTTATGAGCCCAAACTCGCTTTTCATCTGGTTTGTGAGTTTCTTCTCCTATATTTTTCCTACAAACACTTATGTCGAATCCACGCCTTGATATGGCAGCAAGGTGATCTGGTGGATCAGCATGTCCGTGATTGGGATAGGTTCTCCAAGCTAGATACACTCGTACACAAGTAGTGTTTATGATAGTGTGACTGAAATGTGGCACCCAAAGCATGTTTAGAAGCCCCGTGGCCCCAACACCAATGACCCACTTCATCGGCTCCAACCATGTAACCTATGATTCTTCATAATATACCTTGGATAGGTATTTGGTTGGCGCCAACTGAGGGAACTTCTCGTGATCCCCTAATTCCCAATCCTCCATTTTTAGGATCGGTATATGGGCCAACAATGCACCCTCAATCACCACCTTCTCCAGCAATAGTGGTGTAGTCACCATGAATTTTGCATTGTCTGGATCTTTAGGCACTTTAGTTGTGGCCTTGCATGGTGGGATATACTTCAGTAGCCGAATCATCGACTCACCCTCCTCAGCATCAATCTCCTGGATGCCTCCATGCAATTCTTCTTAACTCAAATCCCCTCAGCTCCATAGGTTGTTTTGATTGATCCATCTTCCCCTTCTAGCCGACTTCTGTGGGGCTTTTCCGTTGTGACTGCCTCACCGGGACCTACTGAGGTTTCTTCTGCTTCTTGTCTGTCACCTTGGTCGCAGAAGGTTGTGATATAGAAGGCTTACGTATGGGAGATCTAGGCATTATAGTCAAAAATTCTGCAGGGACAAATGGCGTTACTTCCGTCTCAGGGGGAGTTGCAGCCATTCTTTCCAGAAATCACTCACGGAGAAAGTCAGGTACGTCAGCCAACCCTGGTCGTGAAAATGGTTCTTCCTAATCTGGTTCAGACATACAGTTCTGCACTTGGCACACGGCAAGGTGAAAATTCTCAATACAAACTCTCAAGAAGCAAAGTGTTCGAAATGTGGGGCAACATGTTGTATTTATAGCTGAATTTGAATTCGAATCCAATTGTTCCCTCCAATTTCTGATCATTAATGCCAACAGATTTTCAAATATATGCCACATAAATGCATCTTCCCTGCTCCTTTCAACGGAAATTTTTCCATCCAATCATCTACAGTGCTTCCAACAATCATTTTTCGGCCAGGCCGCGTGGCACCAAGCCTTTTGGCACAGCTCCCCTTTGTGCCTTACTTCCAACCATCGCGTAGCCATCTTGCTTCATCTTTCCCACTTTTGGGAAGTGTATTTTATAGTCATGTAGTTCCTTGCAGCTACCTGAAGTACATATATTATCCCGTCATCATATATTCATTACGCAAGGGTGGGATCACCCCTGTACAACTTTAATCAACTGCCCTTGACTTTTCCTCGAAACAATTCCCTGTTTAGCTTCGCGAGCTGAACTGCACCACCATTTTTAATTTCTTTTACGACATAGGGTCCCAGCCAATGCATTTGAAACTTCCCAGGGAATTTTGTAAATTTACTATCATATAACAATACCAAATCATTAAATTTGGAAGGTGCATTGTTTTATATGGCAATCAAGCCATGCCTTTTCACGATCCTTTTGCACCGATTGATGAAATCCTGCTAGGAAACGATCTTCTTCCAGTTCTCCTAGTTGCGCGAGACACTCCTCCATAGTATCGCGATCAGCCATATCTGTCAATGCTGCAATACACATACTTGGCACAATGTATTCCATGGGCATTATAGCCTCCTACCCATATACCAATCGGAAAGGGGTTTGCCCTGTCAACTTTTTACAAGTGGTCCTGTATGCCCAAAGGACTGATGATATGCGCACATCCCAGTCATTCTGCTTCACGTTGCAAACCTTTGTCAAATCACTCTCCAAGATTTTTTTGAAGGCTTCTACCATACCATTAGCTTGAGGGTTATAGGGCATACTATTCTGATGATAGACAAGGAATTCATCAAACATCACAACAATAGTGTCGTTTAAGAAGTGTGTGCCCCTATCACTCATTAAAATTTTAGGGCAACCAAACAGGACAAAATAAACTCAAAGATGAACTTTACAGCGGTAACTGCACTATAGTCTTTTAATAGTTGTGCCTCCGCCCACCGTGTCAAGTATTCAGTTGCGGTAATAATTTATTGCGCCCCGATCTTTTTCCCTGGAGGTTGAGTTGTACCCATAAAGTCTATCGCCCATTTATAAAACACCTACAAGGTTATTTTGGACCTAATGTCATCTCATCCCTTCGCGATGGTATTCCCTTCCTCTGACAAGCATCACACACCCTACAATATATCTTCGAGTCCTTATGCACTGTTGGCCACCAAAGTCTTGCACGCAGGATCTTCTACAGAGTCATTCTACCTGCATAATTTCCTTGCGCTACTCCTACATGGGCTTTTGCAAGAATGCTTGGGTATTCGTACTCTAGGACATATCTGCGTAGTATCTCATCAGAGCCCATTTTGTATGTGTCCAGCGATCACAAAGAAGTCAACCACGCGGACCACCAATTCCTTCTGCTGCTTTGTCGAATATCCTTCCGGAGTTGTTCTAGTAGAAAAAAATTGAATTAAAACAGCAAAGTCATTGTTTGCGACACAGACAACAAAGAGATGTGCATCAAGAAACCCTTCCTCCAAACTTGTAGGCTCATCACCAATTTCAATCCTGGATAGGTAATCAGGACCAGCATTTAGGCGTCCTAGCTTCACAATCACCTCAAAATCATACTTTTGGAATAGCAGCAGTCATCTGCAAATCTTCCCCCCCAACACAGGCTTGTTGACCACGTATTTTAGACCAAAATGGTTTGTATACATTTTGAATTGTGTGCCTAACAGATAGTGCTAGAATTTCTGTAGTGCCTACACCATTGCTAGTCCTTCGCGCTCTGTAGTCGAGTATTTCTTCTCTACCTTTGATAATTTCCTACTTAAATGCTATAGGATGATCGATATCACCTTTTCCTGGTTGGTTTAGCACCACACCTACCGCAATACAGGATGCATCCACATGAACATGAAACTCCTTTTTTCAATCCGGGAACACCAAAATGGGTGCAGTGACCATTTTCTCCTTCAAAATGTATAAATTTCTTTAGCAAGCTTCGTCCCAACAGAATGTTGTGTCCTTCTTCAACAACCTCTCCATTAGCGCAACTATTTGCATGTATGCCTTGATAAAATTCCTATTATACCATGTATGGCCCAACGTTGCGCGCAACTATTTTATGTTCTTTGGGGCTTCCAAATTAACAATGACAACTATCTTGGTAGGTTCTACCATCACTCCTTGCTTGCAAACCACATGACCCAGCAATATTCCATAAGATACGAAGAAGATGCACTTTTTCAGGTTAAGGGCGATATGATGTCTTCCATAGGTATCCGGCATAACGCACAAACTAGTAGCATGGCACTTTACCAACCCAAATATGGTCCAATCATCAAAGTAGACTTCTAATAATTTGTGGGTAAATTCCTTAAAAGTCGCAATTACTACACTTGAAAAGATTGCAAACACATTCTTCAGCACAAAAGGAATTACAAATATATTGAAAACAAGCCCATTCTATCGCGAAGGTGGTCTTACTTCGATCCTTCGGTGTGGTCTTGATCTAATGTTACCCCGAGAACCCATCAATAAACGAGTATGTTTCCTTCCCTCCAACATTATCCAACACCTCGTCTATAAATGGCGTAGGGAATGGGTCATGGATGCACACATTGTTCAACTTCCTCGAGTCTACACATATCCGAATTTCATCCTGCTATTTCTTTTCTTGGACTACCATGGGACTTACCCATTCTGATTCCTCCACTGGTTCAATGATTCCAGCTTCCAGCATCTTGTCCAACTCCTTGCACACCTTTTCCTTATACTTGGGGTTTAATCAGTAGGGCGGCTGCTTTACAGGCTTCATGTCTGGTTTCAAAGTAATCTTCGTGACGCCCAAATCCTCTACTATCCCCTTTAGATCAGAGAACTTGGTGGGAAGCAAGTCCTGATACTTGTGCAATAGCGATGTGACCTTATCAAGTGTATCTTCATCCTAATAGTCACCTATCTTAGAAAAATTTGGTTGCACGTCCCATCAAATATTTACCTACGTAGTCATTAAAGGCTTCGATATGTTGAGGATTGCTACCTTAGGTCCCTCAACCTCACGTTGTCCTTCAGACTCGGGAATATTAATACTTCTGGGGTCATCTTCACTTTCTTCTATAATCACATTATAACATTCCAATGCATGGAACAACTACATGTTCCAATCTGGCTGAACCCATGCTTCTGATTCCTTAGGTATTTTTAAGATCGTTCCCTTGATTTCTTGGAGTGCCTCATCAATACATTCAAAGTCATCTTCAAAGCTTAAAGTTAACAGGAAGCTTTCCTTTAGGATATCCCATTCAACCTTCCCATGTCACATCTCAATTTCCAAGTACCATTTCATTGTGATGGTATCCAAAGTGTGACAAAAGATGTGAACCCATTCTGGTCGCGGTTCCTCTCACCATGCTTGAGTCCATCGCGACAAATATTTGTGCAAATATTCCCTCCCTGTGTATTTCTCTTTCATACGGGTATTGGCATAGCCAAACCTTATCTTCATCATCCTCTAGTATTCTTTTCAATCGGAAAAGTTGTCCTTATGTGTACCCCACCAATGGGTAGGCGTAGTTCAAAGTGCCAAATCTAGCACTTGGAACCGATGCTCTTCTGGCACATCCCTTTCAAATTCGTCCAAAAATAAATTAACATCTTCTAAACCATCATAATAAGGAAATTTTCGTACCTCAGTAGATATGCATCGAAGCGATTTTTTCAACATATTACAACACATCGAGGAGACTTCATGTAACTAGTTCTGCCAATTCTCAAGCTCTTCATCAGAATCTGAAGTGCCGGAACTATCCCTATCCCATGTGATCCACCCATCTGTTGTAGGGTTGATCCAGTGTTCATCACATGCAGTGATCTTATAAATCTGATCAAGATCATCCTCCTCCTTGTAATCACAAATCGGCTCAATATATCAGGCACCTTCAGTTGGATACAATGGAACAATGACCCGGAGCTCCTTTCTTTCGAATGTCATTATGCACTTTTTGAGATTAATAATTTCATCCATATCAAAGGCCCAATCAATGTCTAATAGCATAGGGTAAGGGTTACTATTGTCAACTATTTCGATCATTTCAAAATCAACTAGGGTACTTTCTCCTTCAATACCTACCGTGACCCCATATAGGCGCCCCATAGGAATGATATTTTGCTCATTTGAAATACGTAGTTGGATAGGAGACCATTACAGTGCAACCCTCCCCATTCTTTCCCATGTTTTATTCAGTAGAACAATCGCATCAGATCCTAGATCAAGAATTACCTGGTCCATCTCGTACTACCCAATTTGCGCAGTCAGTCTCATCTCGCGACCTGTTAGCTTCTTGCTTTTGCCCACTTTACATATTACGCATTGTTCTGGAGGAGTTTTAATCTTACCTGTAGAATTATCAATCAGCTCATGTAGCCCTTCTACCGCCCTTCTATCCCGTAAAATATTCATACAAGTCTTTAAAAATGTTGCTAGAACGAAGCGACTACATTTTGTGCACTATTGTTTATGCCAGACTTCTCCTGACTTCCTGATGTAGAGGTTTCTGTGAAGCTCGTTTTAGCTTCCATAAATGTTTCCTTTGTGCAGCTTAGATAAAACCCAACTTCCTTCTCAGCAGCCTTTCATACCCATCCTTTAACCTCTGGCTGCTTCCCCTTATCTTCTCCTGTGGATATACCGCTTCATGTCATGATATTGACAATAGGCTCCTCTTTGTGAGGCTCTGCTCTCATCATTTGAATATTCTACGTAGGTGTTTGAGCTTTATTTTCTTGCATCTTTTCTATAAGTACGGGGCAATCTTCTATAACAAGATAAAACTACCGGCAATACTAACAAGAGGGATGCGTCAGATTCTGACAATCGCATGCAAAATGACCTAGCTCTCCACAATTGTAAGAAATAACCTATCCGCGACCCCTTCCAGCTCCTCCTCCTCGTCCTCTTCCTTGGCCTTGGAATCCTCCCGCATGCTGCAACCTGCGCCCTGATCCTGAGGCTGATTTTTCGCCTGTATTCTATATGTAGGGGTCTACTCCATCATCAATTCATAGCTTTGGTAGTTGCACTCATCATGCCCAACCGATTTGGAGAAAATGTAAAAAATATGTTGTGAAGTTTGCACAAAATTTTGCAGGAGATGATAGTTATCAGTTGTGTGCTTCCTAGATATTTGATAGATAGCACACCATAAGGCTACTCCTATGCTCAGCCCAGCGATGTTTTCTAGCTTCAGGGGGATAATACCTCCCCCAATAAGGTAATTTTGATAGACTGGGTAGTGGTCCTTATCAGGACCATGGCCTTTACATTTCAGGAACCAAACTTCTACGCGCACCTCGCGTTGGACTTCCTTTCCCTTCTTAAGGCTTTGTAACTCCATGTGCGGGCTGGCTAGTTATGACTGAATCTGTTGTACCCCCATATTCGTATCATGAACAGTTGCAGCCTCCAATCTCATGGAAATCTCCAAGGCTTTAGCTTGCATTCCTATTTTCTGTTGCGATAGTGGTAATCTCAGATGAGGTAGGAGCAAAGAAATGTACCAGTCTCTATGTTGATCATCTATAATTCTCATGTTAGCCTGCTGGATCAGACCCTTCAATCGTTGATCAAAGTTCCACGTGGACTCGTTGACCCTCTATTGAATCTCTTTAAATTTGGTTACCGATTGGGCTTGTGATTTGGGTTTCTTAAACTCATTGTTCAGTGCTTGTTGGGTTTCTAACATAGTCATGTTGGGTTTACCTGAGAAAAATTTGATATACCAACTCAATGCACTGTTCTATAACAATGTGACTAGTTGTGCTTTCTTCATATCGTCATCAGTGATTTGTTGTACCTTCCATACAACATCCGCAACGAACCAAAATTGTTCAGGGTCTTTAGTTCCTAGACCCTTAAATATAGGCATCTTCATTGTGTTTTCCATGTTGAATGATGGAGGTGGGGGTGGAGGCAAAGGTGTAGGTGTGTGAGGCGGAGGTAGAAGTGGAGGTGGAGTGGATGAATGACGTATCCCTATGATACCTTGTCTTACGATCTGCAGTGTGCTTCACAGGGTCCTCAGAATACTACCTTTGTCTTCACTAAAAGATGATACTAATAGTGGACTATATTCAGAGCCTGAATCTACTTCCCTTCTGAATGATCTCCTACTTCGTGTAGTCCCAAACATCAATTTAAAGGCATAACCCACTTTTCACACAATAACATCTTAATCAAGGTCTTTATGGATTTCATATACTTATCTCTTAATCCCTTGAAAAACTTATTCTTTTCTTCACTATAACTGGTGGACGTTTTGATCGCAAACTCAGTAATGAATCCTCCCAGAATATTATCGATCTAGTGGTCGACATCTTGTGGGATTTTTTTCTAAAGCATCCAAGTGATTCATTAGTTCTGAGATCCACACAATAGGGACGTCAAGTTTCCACATACCCTAACTATCCACACATTTGGACAACCACTCGTGCAATTCGCAGGGGAAAGAGTGTAAGAATATCTCGTGTTCGCCTGTGAATATGTATCTATTCAACCACTCTTACTTTGACAGGTGCATATTCTTGTTCTCCCGAGCTACAAATGTGTGCCATTTCCAATATATCCACTTGTCAATCTCTTTCTTAGTGGGGAACCACTTAACACACATTCCTCAAATAGATCTTGGTCTCGATAATGGAACCATTTGTTGGCTTGATGGGCCCTCCCAGGTTCAAAGTTCTATGCACAAACCAACAAAACACTAAATTGTTGGCCCTTTCAGAAACAACCCACATAGAGCGGGCTATATCTCACCCGAAGCAGTGTTGGGAAATGACAAAACCAGTGTTCTGCATCCAAAGGTCTGTGTGATGGGTTCCTGCAACTTCTAGGGCTTAGTTTTTTCTTCACAAACCCTAATCTTTCGGACACAAATAATTACAGTAATTCACATAAACAACGTATATACCTTCGTGAAGGTATTTAAACATTTATAACTATTGGGAACGGGTCCCCTGGGGGTCAATTTTAGAGTTAAACACCGAAGTTTTGGGGCAAAAGGCCTGAATTTTCTATAAAGAAATGTAAAGTCTCTGAATTTTATGGTCGTGGAGCGCGAAGATGTCTAAAGTCAAAAGGGTTTTTTGCCCTTAGGCTAGATAAGTTGTGTCGGTTTTGGAGATCTACCCATGGTTCGTAGACCATGGGATTGTATAAAAGGGAAGTCTTAGAAGATCTAAGGGAGGAATATAGTAAGTAATTTTGAATTCATGAGTCACTAGTAAATTGGGTAAGCTAAGAGCTAGAGTCTTAGCGTAGGAATAGGGTCTGCTACTGAGTGTGCAGAGGCCTAGGGTGGAAGTCCACAACTGAGTGCATGGATCCCTGTAGCCATGTGTGAAGGGAAGATAGAGTCTGTACTGGGAACTCAAATCATAAATAAAGAGAAGTATTTTGGAATCATTGTGTTTTCTGTCTTTGATTATTGCATATGATTAAATTGATGCGCGAATGTATGTGTTTCTATCTGTTATTTGAACGCAAGTAATAATATATGTTTACCCAAGGGTAATCTTAATTGCATGATAAATTTGGCTAACCACTAAGATAATTAGGGAAACAAGACAATAACCTATTTATGGAGGCACGTAAGTGCCTGAATCATTGTTTAGGGTTACGTGAAGGATAGTCGGATACCTTTGCGGAGGTTCTGAAAGACGAAAGAGGAAATACATCGATAAGCCCTAAAGTCTTATCGATCTGTGTGAATGCAAGGATTAAGGTAGAACACGGACATCATAACCATCTCAGGGTGCAAAAACTTGGTTCCTGCATCCCCCCATACTGCTTCGGGTGAGACTTTGGTCCCCGCTCCGCGGACTGATGTCGAAAGGGCCAGTAGTGTAGGGATTTTTTTGGTTGCCTAACACTGAACCTAGGTTAGGGCCCGTCAAGCCAACAATAACATCAATAAATCATACTGATCTACCACCTTCATGTATAAGATAAGCATTCGTTCATATAATTTTAGATACAGAGTGAAAATACATAAACTACAAAAGTAAATAAAAATACACAAATGCACAATTTATGGATAAAAAATTGTCTTTATTAGAAGTATTTTTTGAAGAACATACTCTTCTTCCCTACACACTCAGCTGCAAGGGCCCATGCACTCAACCTGTGGACTTACGAAGGTCTCCGCGTACTCAGCTGCAAGAGCCTTCCCCTTCTCCTAAGTACAGGAAACGGACTTTCCTGCCTTTGCATACTTGCCCAAAACAATGATCTTCTACCAATCAGTTACCTCGTAGACTCATTATGGTCCTTCTATATATATCCTTTCCTTTTACAATGCCATGGTCCACGGACCATGGGTGGGTCTCAAAACTTCTTATCTCCTAACAACATAAGGGACTAAAGCCCCTTGACTCTTATTACCTTTGCGCTCCACTTCCACAAATCGAGATAATTGACAACTATACAAAAAGTAAGTACCAAAACTTTACCCCAAGGGACTCTATCCCAACGTAATGTCCCATCTTCAAAATATTTTTTAGAGTGCTAGAAGAAATATATATAGCTAAGGTAATCATAACTACAATGATCTTTCCCAGATTTTTCAAGGAAGAAGAGAGTCAAGCCCCAATGAAGAGGTTTCAAAGGAGGAGCTAAAAATTGTCCTTCATTAATTTCAGAAGGACAAAAGTCTAGGGCTTGATGGTTGGACCATTGAATTCTTCTTAAGCCTATATGATATCATAGGGGAGGATCTACTCTTGGTCATAGAATAATCAAGAAAAGGATAAAAATTTCTTCCTACCTTGAATTACATTCATTCCTAAAAATGATGATCCAATTTTTTTTAGGATTTCAAACCCATTTTGTTGTGCAATGTTATTTACAAGGTGATTGCAAATTTGATTACCATCAGAATAAAATCCATTCTATCCAAATCCATCTCTAATGAACAATTTTAATTATTGGAAAGCAAAAAAATTCATGAGGCAATTAGAGTGGCTCAAGAACGTATGCATAGCATCAACACACTTAAACTTAAAGGGGTTATCCTTAAAATTGGTCTTTCAAAAGCATATGATAGGGTAAATTAGATATATCTTGGACTCCTCCCTTATGTTGGTTTTACTCTAGTCTTCATTTCCTAGACCATGAGTTGCATACAAACGATGTCCTTTGTTTAGTTATGATTAATGGAGCGACTTCAAACTTTTTCCGTGCATAGAGAAGTCTCAAATATGGTTGTCCACTTTCTCCCCTTTTATTCTTCCTTTTGGTGGAGGGCTTGATCCATCTCATATCAGATGAAAAAAGGAGGGGAGAGTTATAAGTTACTCATATTTCTAGGGAAATTTCCATCACCCACCTTTTATTTGTAGATGACATTCTCATCTTCTACAATGGTTTTGAAAGAGAAGTGGTTAATCTTGTGGAGCTACTATCACTCTATGGTAGAGCCACCAAATGTGCATAAATAACCAAAAATATTCATAATATTTCCACAATATGGATGAGGAGGATATGAGATTGCTCACTTAACACATTCCATTTACTGCAAAGCCCTTCGATGAATGACTCAAATATTTAGGGTTCTACCTTAAACCAGATTGCTACATAAAAGTAGATTGGGCATGGCTCATTGCAAATTTTTAGAAAATATTGAAAAGTTGGAGCCTAAAATGGCTACCTCTGTTGGACGTCTTGTGCTAATAAAATTAGTACTGCAAACAATCTTGGTCTATTGAATCTCCTTATCCAGGGCTCTAAAATAAATTATAGAAAAGGTCAGAAGGATTTGTTTTAAATTCTTATGGTTGGTTAATCAAGACAAGGGTATCCTTCCTTGGGTTGAATGGAATAAATTAGCAACCCCTAAGCTTCTTGGACAGTGTGGCCTTAAAAATATTTTCATGTTCTTAAAAGAAATGGAAACAAAGTGCAACTGGAGACTCATCACATATTAGAATCAATGGATAATGGTGGTTACTCAAAAATACATTGCCCCAAGTCCCTTAGAGGAGTGAATTGGGATGGAAGATAAACCAAGGGAAAATATCTTATCTATATGGAGGGCAGGTCTAGCCTAATATTTGATAGGAAATGGCTTGGCATGGAAAGTTGGTAACAGAGAAAAGGTAAGAACAGAATTAGTCCCATAGCTAGGAAGTGGATCCAATCATGTTCTTCCCCATTAGTTGACTACCCTGCTTCGGGATAGATGCATTTCTAGGCTTGCTTGTATAGCCAACCCAAAAAATACTACCATTTGGGGACAAAGTTGGAAACATGTCGTGGAGTTAGGAATTGAGGAGAATTTCATCGAGGAATTGAATGACTACTTGAATGCTTTGAATAATAGTCATATAATGATTACTGAATGCGAAGACAAGTTGGTCTAGAGTGTCTCATCAACTGGTTTCTACACCCCTAAGCTAGGATATATAGCCCTAAATGTAGAAAAACCTCTAGATGCGCCAAATTGGTGGTGGAAGGTTCTATGGAAACCAAATGCCCTTCAAAATCCAAAAGTTCATGTGGTCCTTATGTCAAAAAAGGCATTATTGTCGTTGTGACAAAAACCCTCCAAAATTGCGCTTACACTTCATTGGCCTCCTAGGAATGTGCAATGTGCAATCACAATGAGTAAGCCCTTCCTATCTTCCTTCTTGACTTGCTCAACTAAGCAATCCTCAGCCACTAGCCTCCCTGAACTTCGCATTTCACAATCACAGTGAGAAATCCTTCCTCACTATCTCAATGAGTTCCCAACTACATATTCTTGTGTCTTCATATCTCACAAAACTACACACTGTGCAGTTTCAGTGAGAAATCCTTCATTTTTATTTCCTTAACTCCCTCAATTGTGTAGTCTTCCTTCTTTGACCTTTAGATACTACGCATTGTGAAGTCACAGTCCCTAGAGCTTCACTCTTGCCTCATGGAACTGCTCATTGTGCAATCCCTAAACCTCCCCCTTAGCCTAATACCTTGTTCCAGTTCAATCAGTGCAATGTGTGGAGAATCAAATAGACTAGGAGTTTTCTGGACTAATGTCATCTTTTCATGAGTGAATTCCATATGCAATTTTTTTATCTTGAGATGGAGGATGATGTTTAAGGACGATGCAAAGGAGATCATACAAGAAGACACTTTTGGACTCGCTAGAACAATGAAGAATTAATTAAGCAAGAAGATGAAGGGACACTATCTAATAATAGAAGATTAAATATCAAGATCACATAAATAGTTCATATCAATCGACATCTTGGAGGATGAAGATGAAGCACATGCAACATATATAATGAACACACAAAGAAAACAACAAAAAGAGAAGCTTGACATTAACACATCACTATGAAGTTCCATGTCATTAGTGCCAAGTCATACCTTGTCCAAGTGTTATCACAATGTCATATGTGTCAATGTGTCTTGCCACATTATTTGTGGATGTTGTTATGCAGAATTTACGATTATGGACAAAAGTGAATTCCCTAGACCTAGTAGACTGGTCTAGAACAACAAAAGACAAAGAATATAGATTTTTCCTTAGAGAGATTAAAATATAGGAACGAATCCTACCTCAAATTTGTAGCAGGCTTCTCTTTCTTCCTCGCTTGTAAGCTCCAAATGTTATAATTAGAACCTGTACACATGACTAAAACAAGAAAAAGATCTATGACAAAAAATCAAAATAATCTAACATCTCTATTTAATGAATCAACAAGTCATTAAAATACATGAATGCAAACATAATACAACAAAAATAGGAAAACAAGATACTCTTTGTATTAATAGAAATAGGAGATAGTTTACAACAATAAATAATAGATGATCTTGTATATGTCTCCCCAAGTTTACTTGTCCTTCCTTGTCACAAAGCACACCCCAATATCAACCCTAATGCATGAAGATGGTGACTCCTTTAGGTTAAAGCCAACCCTAATGTTATTGATAGCAATAAATTTATAGGAAAATGATGGTAGTTTAGGATTTACCATTATGGGCTTGATATCCACATATGATGGGAGGATGAGCTCAAGGGATTATAGGTGAAGTCTCCAAGGTAGGATTAGATAGGATTCAAACTTCTTATCCATGGTAAATAGTTAAAACAACCCTTAGAAGCTTCTAGAAGAGGAAACTTTGGAATTATTTTTTATTTTCTTGGATTTCTAGAATCAATGCACCTGCAGAAGGGAGCAACTAGTTCTGACCAGCACTCATGCAGAAGGGAGCAACCAGTGCTGAATGTAGGTGGCTAAAGGGATAGGGTACGTTGGAGCTAAAAACATTTATTTTGAGTAATTAATCCCAGACACTTGGAATTTTTGGAAATTCCATGCTTAGGGATTTGTGAGGGATGATGATTGAATGTTCATGAATGTTGATTGATCTGATTTATAGGCCTGTTGACCAGATGTAACAAAATTTCCTATAATAGATTTCCCCCTAAATTACAAAGTCAAAAATGGCAGTCGATGACTAAAGTGTTTTACCTTGTGACAAGTCCAAATCAAGAACAATTGGTCGAGATCATCATATGTTACAATACGTTTTCATCATGACATCTTTGCTGAGGGAGGCATACCCATGCTCAACATATAAGTTAACATTACATGTATAATGATAAAGAAATATCATCCACTGATGATAGAGAGTGGACCCATGCTTGAATGGTTGTCTACATGATCATGGCCATCATGTTTTCTAATCTTGCATTAATCCTAAAATCGTAGCCCAAATCGATGAAACTAGATATGTGGTCTTCTATCGTTCACTTGATCGTCTAATGTATGAGTCTAACCATCTGAATAAATAAGTTGAAGTAAAACATGGTAGACACCATCTGATTATTGTCTAATGATGTAAGTCATTCAGAGACGCGATAGAAACCGTTGATGATGTTAATGGGTCTCAAGGTAACATAGTACAATCTATATGGTGTGAATGAATGAGATGAAGTCGAAAACCACATAGAATATTTCAGTCGAAGGCCAATGATGAAAACTTATTGTCGAGAGCGCGGAAACTTGTCATGGATGTATGCAAACTCCAAGATACCAAAATGAGTTTCTAATTCAAATTCATGGATAATGAGTTGATGTCAACAAGAAGCGACTCATTGCAAGAGGGCCTTGATGTATCCCACATCAACAACACAAAATCGGTATCAATATTTGAGACAAAATGATGTTGATGTAGAATTAGTTCAAGAAAGATAGATGTGAATGAAGGCTTAACAGTATCATAGGAGATATCAATTGAAAGACTTCTCTTGAACATATTGGTAACACATAATGGAGTTCTAATCATTGACCCAAAACTGAATGTGGAGGCTTTGATATAGTGTCATGAACCAAAGAGGCAAACATATTTCCCAACGCAATAGTCACAGAGATGAAGTGAAAGAGTTTCATGTTCAAGAGTGACTCACTACCATTAATAGGTCAAGTACCCTGTTTTCCTAATTTCCCCAACCATTTCTGGTCAGCACATCTTTATTTTTTAACAAGCTTGAGGATGATATCATATGCTTGATTTATAATTTCACCCTTCAGATGAATCCCTCTGATTATTTTTAACGAACCTGAGAAGGAGTGGTTCATTCCTGTCATGTTCGACAAGTCCAATGTTGTTTGATTCTTTTACGAGTCCAGTGAAGGTGTAAATAAACTCCATTTTCATGTTTAGAGAGTTTGAAAAAGAGGCGAAAAAGAAAACTCCAAAGGTTCCTTTTCATAAATAGCCTCTTGAGTCCAAAAAGGAAAAAAACGATACCTCAAGAGAACCTATTAGCCATGTTCGACTAAGGTATTCCTTTTTCGTAAATATTCTATCTCAATCTGGAAAAGAGTTAAGCTTATATTGAGTAGACGTCTTTTCACTTACTTTAATGAGTTCAAAAACATAAGTGCTCGGAAATATTTTCATATTTAGGGAGTTTGAAAAGAGTTGAAAGAGGACTCCGGGGGGTTCCCTTTTCGTGAGTTTACTAAGCCCGAATAAATGATAAAAGTGTGCTCCATAGTCAAAATGATATTTTTTAACTCAAAAATGTCATTAATTCCTTCAGCCACTTAACTTCTCAACTCACAAAATAAAAATAATGATAATGGTAAAATAGGTGAATATATTTAAATATATATAAAAATCATAAAAAACCCAAAATAGGAAAAAGAATTTCATTTTTACCATTTCACATTTTACCTTTTGGTAAGTGAGCTTTGAGTGCATTTTTCCCCCGATTTTCAGTAGTTGATTGCGGCGAATTCAGTGGATCATTTTCGGCGGTGTCACTTCGAGGTAGGATATCTTGCCTTCCTCTTTCTTTTCATGGTTCCGGTTTTCCAATTCATGCAATTTTTTTCAATTTTTAAGTGATTTAGGGCTTTAATTTTGCGCCCTAGATCTAACGCACCCCAGCAATGTCGAAAAATGTGTTGGGCCAACAAAAATATAACTGTGGAGAGCATTGCACCACATTGTTTCCCTTTAGTAGGGTGCCTTGTGTTAGTTTCAGTCTTGTCTGCCTTCCACTAGTGATCAAATATGCTTTTACCAAGTCTGTCAAGGGTCTCAAGGTCAAATTTTATCATGTCACTAGGTTTTAAGAGTAAAGTTTGGTCACTGGTTAGTTTGTCTATGAAGGTCTTCATTCTTTTGGAAAAATCACACATGCTGGTCGCCTACCTCACTCAAAAGAATGAATCATAATAAAAAGGATGTTTTCATTATATCATTCATCATCATTAACATTTCATTCAGTCTCATATCTTCATTAAGTCATTAGGGTTTCAAGGTCCATCATCATCATGTGTAAATCCAGCATTAAATGAATCATGACAAGCAAATTTTGGCATAAGTTTGATGAATTTTCATAAGTTCTTCATAGTTTCAATTTCAAAGGTTCAAGAATAAAGGCTCTCACTGTTCAAAAGGTAAAAAGCAACTCAAGTTTCAGCTCTCTAAAGTCGCTTTGTTTTAAAGGTGAAAAATTAGTTTTTGAAAAGGTATGTGGGGCCCATTTATGTTCGAAAGGTAACCATACTTTCCTATAAAAACCCAAAATATCCCCAACTTATTTCATTTTCCTTCTATTTTCCTTTATTCATTGAGCTCTCCCCTCCATTGGCGAAAAAAAAAACAAGGTTTTCTAGGCAAAATTGGTCAAAATTTGTAGGCGTTGTGCTTCCAGAGACTGTGCTGCACTTCTGAGGTCGGTGCTGCGCTTTTGGACATTGCGCTGCGCTTGTGCCAAAGCAGCCCGAAACTCATCCAAACTCACCCAAATTTTGATTTTGATCTTGCAATCCTACTTCTTGTTATTCTAAGCTTGTTCACAAGTAAGTATCATACTTTTTATCACCTTTTTCCTTTGGCAAGATGAATGCAAATGCAAGTTCTCTTCATCTAGGGTTTAAGTGAAATTTTTATGCTGCAAGCACTTGTGTAACTGATAGTTTGGTTAGTTTTGATATTAAAAACGTGTAAATCTTCCACCTCATACCTCTGTACATATTTAAAACACCCTTTGATTCACTAAATAACTTCTCAATCATCATATTGCCTCATCCTTACACAAACCCTAGCTCATACCTATCATTTTGGGCAATTTCCTAGCAAGACTGTTTTTCAAATTCTCCTACTCATCTCTCTCTCTCATTCCAATCCATTCAAACTTCCTAAGTTTCCTACAAACCCTATCTATCTCCCAAAATTCCCCTACCATAATTTCCCTTCCCCAACTACCTCATTTCATCATTTCCTTCCTTGAGCAAGAAAACATTCAGCTTAAGGCTAGACAACTCATCATGGAGAAAGAGAAATCTAAGGTTTTGCAGCTAGGAGGCAAAGGAAAAGCAGTGTTGGAGCCTAGTGAACATGAGGAAACTGAAAAACAAGTTAGGAAAAAGAGCCCAAGGACCAAGGGACTTAAAAAGGCATTGAAGGAGGAGAAACGACATAATCTGCTAGATGAAGACCTAGACATGGAGGACATAATTGCCCTGGAGATCAATGAAGATAGAGAGTATTGGCTAAGTAAGGTAAATGACCAGTTAGAACAGCTTCTTGACAAATCCAACAGGGATAATCAACTATTGAGGTACATGGCCCATCATTATCAAACCAGAAACATGATTTGCAACATCAAGCTCAAGCAGTTGAAAAACAAGCTAAAGGAAACCTTAAAGGAAAAAAATGGGAGGGATAACTTGGAGATGCTTGTTGAAGTGTCCATGAGGGCATGACATACCTCATTTTTCACTTCATGACCAATTTTGAAGGTTTTCTAAGCATTTTTGGTTTTTTGAGAATTTTGGTGGCAAATTCAGAAAATTGGCTAGTCGCAAAGGCATTGTGCTTTTTCCTCAGGCCTCCAAATGAAAAGTGGTTTGCAGTTATGGAAATATCATGGCCTCCCCTCAAAACCCCTTTCATTAGATTTTTCAGAAATGCCCAAATTTTGAGAAAAAGGAGAAAAAGGGGTCAAAAAATCAACATTCTGCCCCTCTTTTTGACAGGGGCTGCACTTCTGGAGACACCTTGGGAGAATGAGTTTTTGAAGGCCTTCCCAGAGGTCATTTTCAAAAATTAAAGGTAATCTAGAAACTATACAGGAAATTCTAGTTGACCATTCTCTCATATATAAATTTGGACTTCATGAAGGCGCCTTTAAAGTGGGCTCAAATTTGGCGCTTCGCTTCTACAAATTTCTTTATTTTTCATTTAGATTTCACTGTGTAATTTCCTAGTTTTCAGTTTGACTTGGTCAAAGTAAAAAATTTTGATGTAATTGAAGTTATTTCTAGGTTATATGATGTAATCATGAACAAATAGACATGATAGGTTGTTTTTATGGTTTATTAGGCCTCATTAAGGAAGCAAAATCCAAAACAAAGTCTAAAACAAGTGTTTGTATTTGACCTTCTCACTCTCACCTGTTGGTTGAGAGAATCTTGGAAACAGTTCCACCACCTAGGAATTCGAATCCTGAAGGTGGGGAAGTGGTTAAATTGAGTCTATATGTATCATTTCTTATTCAGAGAGAAGGGTTGGACTTTTTGGAGAAGGCTTGTATGTTTATGTTCTCTTCAACTAATACAGGAGCAGTTGCAGTTATATTTGAGGAACTCTAGTTCAGTGATTCTATGGTGTTTGTTTTCTCTTTCTATCAGTTTCTAAAGGATAAATCATCTCTCCTTACATGATTTATCTTCTTTGAATTTCCTTGCTGTTATATAGACAAGAATCTTGAATTTAAGCTCTGTTTATGTGGAATTCATACTTGTGTTTCCTTTCTTCTAAAGCTAATGAATTCATGCTTTCACATGCTCATTAGTTTATTTAAGCCCACAAATATATACTACATTGACAAACACTCCAATTGCACCATAACACACTGATATCTAGCTCCTAATTATACTTGTCTCTGCATACTTGAAGCCTAGACCTAATTACCTGCTCTAAACCCTAGTCCGACAAACCTAAAAAACCTAAATTCTCAAGAACTCAAAACAAACTTATATATCTAGCCTAAAACTTATCTCTTTGCATATATTCATGGACAAATCCTTTGAGAGATCCCTCTCTAGCGTAGTATGGATAGCTACTAAGCTGAAAGTGGTTTGAGGTTACCTCTTTTGATCTCCTCCTCAACCTAGGAAATTGTAGAGGATAACACCTTGGGCACATTTGAATTTTTTTTTTTCTCTCTTCACTTAAATTTCTCCCAAATTTTTGCATGTAATGATTTTTCTTATCATGTTTCAAGTATCCATCAAAACGAAATGGCTTTAATTTGGTGAGAAATATAACATGAAGATTAGGACATGGATGATGCCAATGATCCAAAAACCATCCAGGAATTGAGAAAATATGGGCTTCTTAAGTTCTTTTAGCTTCCTGGGATGAGGGAACAGATGAAACTATCAGAGTATCTTGTCAGGGTATTGGATGTGCAGGCACAATCCTTTAGGCTCGGAGCACATATGCTCAACATATAGGAGGAAGACATTTATTTCTTGGTATTAAGGAGAGGTGATCTTATCTCATTATATGGTTTAAGAAGGGGTAGAGACATTGTTAAGGACTATATTGTTGCACAATGTAAACCTCAATCCCAACCAACAAAATATGGGAAAATCAAGATAAAGGATGTGATACATTTGCCTCTTAGGACAATCCTTTTCATTATTGGTAAATTGGCCAACAAATCTACCATGTATTTGGCTAATAGCTCCCAAATGCAATGCGCATTAGAGTGCATAGAGTTGTCAATGTTCAACTGGAGCAAAGGGGTTTTAGCAAACATGAGGAAACAACTCAGCAAGGAAAAATATGGGCGATTGAAAAACTTTAGGTATGGATAAATTTTGATCTCATTCACTTTGTACAGGATTCCATTACTCCATCCACAACCTATCTCACTCAAGCTTCTGGATCCCAGAGCTTGTAACAACCCCAAAATTAAAATATGAAATTAATTAGATCAATTGTGTGATTTATAATCAACACACAACTATTCAACCAAATAGCATAGAATTTTGAAAAATATGAGCAGAGACAACTTACTTATAGCAATGATATTCCTTACTTGTGATTCCAAATTTGAACGTTATTTGGATCCCTCTAACTACAAAAAAGCTTTGGGGATGACTCTCCACCAAATCATAGGCTTAATTGAATATAATCTTTCTATAGTTGGTCACCACCGCGCCCGTAATTAATGTACTATTGCTAAGGAATCCTTTGTCTCGCAACACTTTTCTCCCAAGAGAATGAATGAAGGAATGGATGAATCTCATCCTCCTCATCATCCATTAAATAGACCAAAGAATGGAAATAGGTCTACATGCACACATTCCATGTGTCAACATGCAACTTTCACAGTTGTGTTCACAAGCCTAGAGGACAAAGATAGAGTGTTTGAAGGGGGGCCCTATTTCTATGTTGTGGTAAGACTCTACATGCGGCCATGGATGATGAACTTTGTCCTAGAACGTGAAACATTCACATCAGTACCGGTTTGGATCAGACTATATTCCCTTCCTCTGGATTATTGGCTACCAAAATATTTGAAATCCATAGGCAACAAGCTGGGGAATTTTCTAAAGATCTCAGAGGAAACTCTGAAAGGAAGGTATAACTCCTTTGCACAAATATGTGTGGAAATGGATCTACCTGGAGCCCTTCCGGAAGCGATAATTTTAGAAGTATACAATGAAGAATGGATGCATACTGTGGACTATGATCACATACCATTTAGATGCCACAAATGCCATGAACATGGGCATCAATCTAGAGACTAGCCCACAATCAATATGGAAGGCAACCAAAAAACAACTGTGGAGAGATATCACAATGGTTTCACCAAGGTTGGGAGCAAAGGGAAATGGGGAAAGCGTCCACACAAGAAGGAAAATGAGGACAGATATAAAAGACACAACAACTTCAAGATCCTGGAGGAAGAAGAGGGGAACCAAGAGACAGTTAAGGACATGGAGAATGTAACAAAGGAGCAGGATAAGGTAGTTGACATGGAGGATATCACAGTAAACAACCAACAAAAGGATGATCTACCAAGCTTGATGGAGATCAACAGGGACTAGGAGATGACTCCAAGTGAAGCGGGAACAGAGTACCATGAGCTACAGGAGATTCTGAATAGGGAGAATCTAAATCTAGAGAAATTTCTGGAACAAGGAAAAAACATAGGAGTGGACTCCCTGCCAAAAGAGGACTATGACAGAGTACAACAACTCTTTCTTTGGAGGTCACAAGTGAAGGAAGCTGGAGTCAAAAGAAATCATGAAAGCTAGGAGCCAAGCGGGGTCAAGATGATGGAGAATTCTCAGGAAAAATCTCCAAAGAACTCAGGTAGGAAAAGAGGAAGAAAGAGACAGAATGAACTGTTGAACGTATGTGGAAAACTGTTGATCAACTTAGGTAAGATGAAAGATCTCACTAGCTATTCCTTTACTAACCTTTCTTAATGAAGCTCACAACCTAGAACATTAGAGGCATAGGGAATAGGAGGAAACAAAGAAATCTTAGTAACAGAATGAAAGAAGAAAAACCAGACATGGTTTTTAATTAGGAGATAAAATGTTTGATGGAAAAGATAAGAGATATTCATAATAAGTGGTTATGAAAATATGAGTATTTGGAGGTTAAGGAAAACAACTCGGCAGGGGGGATTCTCACCTTGTGGGACCCACAAAAATTTGGAATTATGGATGCTAAAGCATCCAAGAACTATCTCTCCCTGATATGTCAACATGTAGGGGACAAGGGGATATACATGATTACAAATGTTTATGGACCTCAAAAGCAAGCAGACAAACTCAAGTTGCTCACTTCCCTGGAGGATCTAAGAGCAAGACATCCCATTTTTCCCTAGATCATTGCAGGAGATTTCAATATGATAAGATGTCTTTCAGAAAAAAAGGGAGGCACTAGACAGCTATGCAGAGACTCCATGGCCTTCTAGAACTTCATTATGAACATGGGTCTAGTGGATACTGAAACAATTAATGGAACCTTCACTTGGAACAACAAAAGGGGAGGGGCTAATCAAGTTGCTTCCAAACTTGATAGATTCATTATTTCAGAGGACCTCCTTCTCATAGGACCTGCCATGACAGCCTCCATTCTGCCCTTTGGAGGATCAAATCATTGGCTTGTACAGCTGGAAGCCACCTTTATGGGCATACAGAGAAACAAACCTTTCAGGTTTGAAAATGCCTGGCTCTCACACCCTAATTTCACTAATAACATTGATAAATGGTGGGGAGAGGATTTGAATATTCAAGGCACAAAAATGTACATGCTCCAGCAGAAACTTAAACATATCAAATCTCATCTTAAAGCTTGGAACAAAAAGGAATTTGGAGGTATCTTCAAAGCCAAAAGAGAAGATGAGTAGAAGCTCCAGGAGATCAATCAGATCAACATCACAGAGGGCTTCACCAAAGAACGGCAAAAACTAATTGATTCTCTTTAGGAAGAATGGGAGGATCGATGCTCACAAGAAGAAATTTTCTGGAGGCAGAAATCAAGAATACAATGGATTAGAGAGGGAGAAAGAAACACAAAATTCTTCCATAAATCCACGATGGCTCACAGGGCACACAGCAAAATTACAAAGATCAAAGATTCTCAAGGTATTGAACTTGTTTCTCACAATGATATGGAATCGGTCCTTGTACAACACTTTTGCAATATTGCAAAGGAACCACTAGAGGACAGATCTAGGTTCATTGACCATTTCACTCAGTATATCCCTCAGCTGGTTACCAGAGAGCACAACCACAATCTCAACAGGCTAGTATCGAAAGAGGAGGTCAGTGAAGTGATTAATGAAATGCAGAATGGTAAAGCTCCAGGCCCAGATGGATTCAATGTAGACTTCTTCAAAGCCTGTGGGAAACTATCAAACATGATATCGTCAAGGTTGTGGAGGATTCAAGAAGATCCAAAAAGATACTAAAGGCTCTGAATTTATACTTCATAGCTCTGATTCCAAAGAAGGAAAATGCCATGACTCCGAATGGCTTTCGGCCCATAGCCTTATGTAATGTGGTGTATAAAATTATCTCCAAATTAATAGCCAATCGACTCAAACCACTTCTACCTGCTCTCATCTCAGAGGAGCAAACATGCTATGTGGAGGGAAGAAAAATCCTCAACAATATCATCCAAGCTCATGAGGTGGTACACTCTCTCCAAAGAAACAAACAAGCTGGTATGATCATTCAGTTGGACCTAGCGAAAGTCTACGACAAATTGAGCTGGTCTTACATAAGAGCAATTCTAAAAGCCTATGGTTTTGACCAGAATTGGATAAGGTGGGTCATGGCATTAGTTACCTCAACCAGCTTTTCCATATTGCTTAATGGAGCTTCATCAAGGACATTCACACCCTCCAGAGGGCTCAGAAAAGGAGATCCGCTCTCACCATTCCTCTTTGTCCTCATGATGGAAGGGATAGGCAGAGTGATTAAAAGGGAAAATGTTAAAGGACGAATTCAGGGTATCAAACTTACCGCGGATGGAGAGGCAAACACTCTTCAATAATTTGTGGATGATACAATTTTGTAGGGCATACCCATAGTCATGGAAGCTAGAGCAATCAAAAGCATCTTAAATGACTTTTCTATGGCAGCAGACACAGAGGTAAGCCTTAACAAATCCAAAGTTTTTTTCTTTAACACTAATATTGCTATTCAAAGAAACATTACCATAATTCTTGGATTTCAAAGGGTACAACTACCTTCCAAATATCTTGGCATTCCTCTTACTGACAAACCTCTAAGCAAGAAAGTGTGGGAGCCAATATTAAATAAACTTCAGGACAAGGTCAGAAAATGGACATGCAGGTCATTAAATTTTGTAGGACGCCTTGTACTCACATAGGCGGTTTTGCAGGCCATTCCCATTTTTATGTTTTTAGCTCTTCCTGCTCCTCAAGGTATTAAGTAACAGATAAGAAGCACACAAAGGGACTTTCTGTGGGGTAGAGGGGAAGAAAAAAAGAAGTGGGATTTAGTAGCCTGGGACAAGCTTTGAAAACCCAAGAACCATGGTGGATTGGGGCTTCACAATCCTGAGACCCTCAGCAGAGTTTCGAGAGCCAATCTTTGGTGGAGATGGATTAAGGAACCGAATACCCCCTGGGCTAAGCTTTGGAAATAGAATTATGTTAAGTACTAGCAGGAGAAGGATCATATTAGAATGTCAGGGAAAATCAGGGGCTCCCATATTTGGAACTTTTCCTAGGATAACAAAAATATTGTTCAACAACATTGTTTTGGGAAATTTGTGCAGGGCTCAATTTTGGGAGGATAACTGGCAATAGGAACCCAACCTTTATAGGGATGAACTTGCAGCTCTCAAAAGTGACACAGATAGCAAAGGTACATTTTTGGTAAAAGACTTCTGGGATCAGGGAAGGAATAATGGAAAATGGAGGAAGTGGAAGGATCTAGGATATAGTGACGAAAACTTACTGAAGACCAAGGCAGAAGCTCTCACCCAGGAGCTAGAGCATAGAAGGATTCTAGTTTCTTCCTCAACAGATCAATTAAGCTGGGGAAAGAATACTTAAGGTAACTTTAACCTCAAAGAGGCTAAACAGGAAGTCACGGGATTTAACTTTCTCAATCTTGATCAAGACTGGAAGAAACTTTGGCAAAGTCCACATTCGGTGAAAATAAATTTATTCATCTGGCTAGTGCATCAAATGAATATATTAACTTGGTAGAATCTCCTTAAGAAAGGCTTCATTGGTCCTTCCAAGTGTTACCTATGTGGCACTCATGAGGAGACAATTGAACACCTTCTCAACCTCTGTCCTTTCACTTCAAAGGTGTGGGACTGGGTGGGCTCTATTTTTAGGCAAATTGATAGGGATAGTCTCAGCATATCCAACACTCTAAAGAACTAAAGGAAAAACTTCTCAGGGAATGAAATAGTTAATAAAGCCTAGATTTTGATTCTAGGTTTTGTCATCTGGAATGTGTGGAAATAACGCAACAGTCGGATCTTTAAAAACAAAACAAACAAGCCTCAACACATAATTGAGCAAGTTCTAAGGCAGCTCAAAGACACAATAAGAATCTTGTTGAGGACCCCTCCTAAAGATCCTTCTCTGCCCCAAGAGGAGAGAATTATACTTCACTTGGGTCTCCATTCTATTAGTCCTCTGGGAACAACAAAAGGAGTGAGCCTTATAAACAAGAGTGTTAACATTTGGAAGCCCCCTCCTTATGGTTTCTTAAAGGTTAATATTGATGGAGCAACTAAGGGCATTAGTGGGCTTTGGGAGTGTCATAAGAGATGATCAGGGACAAATACAAGAAATATTCCATGGCCTCTTAGGGAAGGCCACTAATAACATGGCTGAGCTCATGGCATTAGAGCAATGCTTGGAAATCCTGGTGAATTCTAGTTCACACAATGTTATAATTGAAGCGGATTCGGAATTAATTATTAGAGCGGCTAAGAAAATTAGCAATGGAACCTATCCAGATAAAGTGTCAAAGCACTATAAGCTTTTGCAAGTTTTTTACCGCAGCTATGCTCCCCTGAGAACCCTTAAAACTATTAGATTTTCTCATGTGAAAAGGAAAGCTAATATGTTAGCAGATCAATTGGCGAATGAAGGAGTCAAAATTAGGGACAGGGATTCTAGGTATGCTTGGGATTCGCTACCCCCAGGAAAATTGCGGGAGGACTGTCTCTGTCAGGCAACACAGGATATGGAACCATGGACTAACAGGATGGATCAAAGGGACCCAGAAGATCGGTGGGAGGTTGGAGAACCCCATACAATCTAACCCGCCTTGGTTCAGTTACTTTCCAAAGTATGGAATCCTTTTGATTAAGTGATGAAAGGTTTGACTCGAATAGCTCCACAGGATGAGGTGTCCCTCTGCATATGGCTTAGGTGGTGTATGACAAAGAATCCAGGTGAATGGGATTGGCTCAAGAACTGTCCACTGGACAGAATTGAAGGACAACAGTGGCGAAAGGATGTGTTTGTTTTTCCCACGAGTCAACTTTTCCAATACCGCAAGCGGTATATTGGGCGGGGTCCGAATGGTTTCTGGTTTTTCTGAGTTTGGCTTTGATTCCACTCTTCGAGTGACACGTAGCAGAGTGAGGAGAGAGAATACTGCCCTCATTGGGCGGTTATCTTTCGCTCTTCTCGTCCTTCCGATATTCACGAAGACCGTTGGATCTTAATCAGTTGATCAACGGTGGCGATGTGTTTGTGCTAGTTGGTCGGACCCGAAAAAAGATTAGAGTGTTATGCTTTTAATTTATGTCGAATCTGTTTGAAAGTTTTAAGCTTGGCTTGTGGTGAGACCTCTAGTGGACCCACGGCGAGTCATTTGTGGCCTTTTGGGACCTCCAGTTCGATGGACTAGCCCTCCAAGGAATTTGAGGCCCATTTGAAGCACAACAGAACTTCCAGATGACCTTGTGCCTTAATTGTTTGGTGATTCTCCCTGGATTTCCTATTTAGGTTTCTCTTGGTTTTGGATTATTGGTTTGGTTCGGCCTGCCCGGCTGACTGTTGAACTCTCACAGAGCGGGTGTGGCTTCTTTAAATTATGTATATTTGGCTGGTTTTAATAAAAGGTCCTACTCTTACTTGATCAAAAAAAAAAAAAACTTTACTTATTCTTACTATTTTTAGTTTACTTTTATATTAGTTATTTAGAACTCCAGTTTATTATTTACTATATTATTTTTTTTTATTATTATTATTATATTCTCTTCATTATTATTATTTATTTACTATTTTTTTCTTTATTATTTATTATTTATTTACTATTTTTCTTTATTATTTACTATTTATTTATTATTATTGTCTTAAATAAATGTATTTCGGATTAATCACATCATTAGGATTTGGTTGACGTTTCGAGGGGATAGCACAAGATTTGAACTCAAGACTTTCGGTTCAATGAGATTCATTTCCACGATCATTTGCAATTGAGCTACCCAAGCAAACATTATTTATTTACTTATATTTAATATTATATTTTTTATTTATTTATTTATTATTATTATTATTATTATTATTATGGGCATTACATACTCTCCCTCTTTAAGGAACTTCATCCCAAAGTTAAGTTGAATCATTGAACATTTTATTTTATATAGTTATTTATTACTTCACATTTGCATTACACCCTCTGTTAAACTAGTATAACCATCAGACATCGAAAGTTTTCACATCACCATGGAAATCCCAAGGATCTCTATTCATTTTTCCAACTTTCGGAACAAGGCATAAAGCCTCATCAGTCTGTACCATAGCCCAAGGTTGGCCCCAAGGCTCACGCCCAGCTAAGAGCTCATCTGCCACAAGGCAGGCATCCGGCTAAGTACTCTACGTAGTAGTACTCCAGGCATCTCGAAAGGCTAGCCCACGTCCTCCACGCTCACTCAGATGCACAACCCTAAACATCGAAGTCCTTATGCAATCACTAGACTTTAGCATCCCAATACATTATCAGACACTTGGCCTCCTCAAGATGGTCCCATATCCCCTCAAGAGTGATCCATCAAGAGCTATACAAGACAAAGAAATCATTGACATAGTGTTTATTGAGTATGACCCCGACTCATATGGTGTTTCATATTCTCCATCGCAGGTATGGGCTCCCATGAGATCATCAAATAAGCTGGTCCTCTCGACTCATTTGTGGATTTATTATCAATCACCACATCTCAACATGCATTCAATGCATTAATTGTAATTATAACATCATATAAGATAACCCACATGCCAACTTTTGCATGTCATCATGAGAACATAACATCATTGTTATCACAACATTTTGCATGTCATAAATCTACATATAATTACCACATGCTTCACATCATAATATCCTCCTAATTTATAACATAAAAAACATATATTCATTTAATAAATAAACCACATGTTAATATACCTCATATTATAACATCACAAAGCATATCATATTCATCATAAGCATCTAACATCATTATTTTAATAACTAAATAAATAAGAACATCATTATCATAACAACTAAAATAAATATAATTCAACCTAAATAAATATTCTATTAATATTATATTCTTTTAAAAATAAACCTATACATCCAATCCCTATATCAATTAAACACAAATATATATATATATATATACCAATCAAATATTACAATTCACTTAAACACAATAAACAAAATAACACACAAAATTTAACACAATATAAATACGCTATGGCTTTATAAATTTTCTCACTAAATTATAATTCAAATCTAACTTTTTTTTAAATGCCATAATTAATTGATTAAATTGGTTTATAACTCTCCAAATCATAGCACTGTGCAATTAGATGGTATACTTAATTTTTTGCAGGAACGACGACTGGGAATAGAGAATCCTTTGCTACCATAAAATTTCTGATTAAATAATTAATTCGAATATTTACTTAACTTTCTACTCGAATGGTTGAAAATAATATTCCTAAACTAAAATCAAAATCAAGTTTCCCATCACTAGAATAAATCTAATTAAAGAATTTTTTTCAATTTCTCTCCAACTTTTACTTATAACTTACATAGAGTCGAAACTTGGCTATGGTATCATATATAACAACCTCAAAATTAAAATATGTAATTAATTAGATCAATTATGTGATTTATAATAAACACACAACTATTCAAATAATTGGCATTTGAGGTGCATGGCATAGTGGCCGGGGAAGTCGGTTTCACGCACCCCGGACCACGTTTGAATCCTGCGGCGCAGCATTGCTGGCGCAATTTCAGAGGAAGATGGTTTATTCCGATGATTTGACGGCTAATGGCTGATGACGAGGCCTGATGTGCTTGTATATATGTACAATATGATTGTAATGTGATTTTCCTAGTGGAAAAAAAAAAAAAAAAAACTATTCAAATAATTAGCATAGAATTTCAAAAAATATGAGCATAGACAGTTTACTTGTAGCGATGATATTCTTTACTTGTGATTTCAGAGTTGAACTATATTTGAACCCCGCTAACCACAATAAAGTTTTGGGGACGACTCTCCACACAACCGTTGGCTCAACTGCATATAATCTTTCTACAACTGGCCACCCCCGAGCCCTCAATCAGCGTACTACTTTCAATGAATCCTTTGTCTCATGACATTTTTCTCCCAAGAGAATGGATAAAGGAATGGATGAATCTCATCATCCTCGTCATCTATTAAATAAACCAAAAAATTGAAAGCGGTTTGTATGCACGCATTTTTTCTTTATTTTAAGTTTTAATTAATTTAATATTTCTGTTAATTTAACTCTTTCTTATTTTATTTATTTTTTACTTTTTGTTAGCTTTAGTTACTCTTATTATTTTTATAGTTTAGTTTTATATATAGTTATTTAGAACTTCAATTTATTATTTACTATTTATTTATTATTATTATTATACTGTCTTCATTATTTATTATGTATTTACTATTATCATCTTTTCTTTATTATTGACTATTTCTTTACTATTATTATCTTTGCTTTATTGTTTATTATTTATTTACTTATATTTTAATATTATATAATTTTATTTATTAGTATTATTATTATTAGGGGCATTATAGAGCTCCACGGATGAGGCTATGGGTAGACCTTATGTCTAGACATGCAAGTTCGTCTTCCATGAGTTTCACACATGTCTTCTTTCGATGGTTGTGTATGCAACTCATTATGGTTGAAGACTATCCATATGTCGGGATGGACTGCCGTAAAGATCCAGAGATCGTGCTACCTAAAGGTGAGTAATGGAGTGGCATAGGTAAAACAAGATCATTTTGATTATTATTTTTAGTTTTTAGTTTTACATTTTTTTTGTTATTTTTCATGTATCCGAGATTAACTATCGATTTTACATGTAGAAATTGGACTCGTTCAACCAATGGGTTTGTCTTATCTTCAGCATGCTAGAGACCCACAATAGGCACAGGTTGGAGTACAAGTTGTTGCAGGGCCACGACAGGTATTACAAGATCTGAATGTTGTTGAGACTCTTGCAGAGTTCGAGCGACATGTCAAGGGACTGACCCAGGGCATACCAGAGCCTAGGGTCAATCAAATTCCTATGAGAGTGCAACACCATACTATCGGGTTGCTTGAGCGTATTAGTCAACTAGTGTGAAAAGTAGCTTGTGTAGTTGTTTGTTACCATGAGCACCATCAAGATTAGTCTACTAGGAGGCTATTGAGGCATATTTTGACTACAGGTATTTTTAATATTATAGTTTGTGTGGCCATATGTGTCTCGAGCACATATTTTGTAAAACCAAACTTTATATATATACAACTATCTACCTATCAGTGTTTCTAGTGTTTTCTATTATCTTTTTCAATGTATGTGATGTGACTTGAATTGAATTGATTTACATATGTCACAAATGTCTGTCTAAAGCATGATTCACCAATGCATGTGTCAATGTGTTTAGACTTCTAGGAATGTGTTGATATTGGATATAATCAAAATGTCTTTCCATAAGGTGAACCCTTAAAAACATACGATGTATAGTTGGAATTCTAACTTAATAGACATTAGTCAAGTGTAGTACTACAAGTTGTGAGTCAATTTTGACAATTATACGGTGAATACCATGAGAAATAGCAACAGACAACAACTGGATCATTGCACTATACTTAGCAATGTTATTGGTAGAGTGACCAATACAAATTCCTTGTAAGCTCACTAACTCGCCACTTGGATCATATATAGCCCATGTTGCGAAGGAAAGGTTCTGAGTATTGTGACTAGTGCCATTAGCATAACCAACATATGGTTGAAGGGACGCTGACATCTGTAAACCAAATTTAAAGCAAGATTAATAGAGATGGTAGGAAACTCCGAAGGGAACACACTGCAAACACATTCAAAATGCCTATAGACGATATGTATGTAGTGAACTATGGAAAAATGACTTAAGCATAGTATTTTTTGAGGTACAACCCATTTCTAGGTTGCGCCAACAGAACTCTCAAAAACAATAAGCTCATAGGCCCCTTTAGCAAGGACACGTTTAACAATATACTGGCCTAGCCACATTGGATTGAACTTCCCAAAACCTAACTTATCAAACTCCTAATAATATAACATGACAAGGTTACCTTCCTAGAAGGCACGAGGCTTAACGTTCTTATCATATTGTACCTTAATGTGTTTCTTGTGGGCCTCATTGGCTATTGCGTCGGGTTTCATCTAAGCGTGTCAGATGTAAGAGACACTCTTCTTCTACGAAAGTGGCATGAAGGAGTTAGACAACAAGTTTCAGAGATGAAATTTCGCGATCGATAGGAAGGATTTCTTCCAAGCCATATGCCAATTGAAGCGATGTGAATCCGGTAGTAGTCCAAACATAAGTTTGATATGCCCACAACGCTACATAAAGGATAGTATTCCAATCTTATTTGGGGATCCCTATCATATGTTGAAGTATCGTTTTCAAGGCTTTGTTGATTACTTCAACTTTCCCATTCGCCTTTGGGTAGTAGGGAGTTGAGCATTCATGGTGAAGACCCAACTTGGCAGTTAGCTTAGACATCATGTTATTACGGAAATTCTTCCTATGGTTTCTCACTATATCATGTGGTACACCAAACATTACAATGACATAATTGAAGAGAAAGAGAGTAGTTGTTTCGTTGGTGTTATTATATGTACGCATCGCCTCAACCCACTTGGTAAAGTAGTCTATTGCCACAATGATGTAGCCATGTCCCCTGTCTGAGTGAGGGTTACATGTCATAAATTCAATGCCTCATTTCATGAAATATACAACAGTGATAACTAGGTGTAAAGGAGTTGGTGGAGCATGAGTTTTATGATCATATATCCAGTAAGCATGGCACTTTTGGACCGTGAGGATACAATCATGAAACATAGCAGTCCAAAAGTAGCCAGCACACAAAATCTTATGTGTGGTGGCATAACCAGACATATGTCCACCACATGCCCTAACATGGCATTCATTTAGATATTTCTCGACCTCCTCATGAGTGAGGCACTGTCAAAAAACGTATCAATACCATGACAATAAAGGGTGTTGCGAATTATAATATAATTTTCATCCTTGTATTGGATATGTCGTTGGTCAAAGTGAGAGGTATTGGGACGAAAATACTAGTTCTGGAGATATATGATGATGTCTCCATAACACGGGTCAGGTGAATCTATCAGGAACAATGACTTGTCTGGAATAGAATCGTCATATATCTTTTCAGTTTCAGAACTGGGAAGGTCACAGATTAGTTCGACATAGACTATGGATTTCCTGGATTTGGATTTGATGGACCCCAAATCAAACTCCTGGAGGATGACAATCCATTTGAAATACTTCCCCCCCAGTAATTGTCATGACAAGATGTACGTCATGGGTTGCAATCAGAAATAATCATAGTCTTACGAAGCAGAAGATAGTGGCAAAACCTTTGAATAGCTTGGACAACTGCCAAAGATAACTTTTTGACATGAGTATATTTTATTTCGGTATCATTTAAGTTCTAAATCAAATAATAAATGGGGTATCTGTCCCCTACATCATCCTCTTGGACCAATACCAGAGCTATGGTAATAACTACAATGGTGAGTTACAAGAATTAATCACGTTGATAATATGAGGGATACAACAATGATGCCTGAACCAGAACATCTTCCAAAGCATCAAACGCCTTTTGGGTAGTGTCATCCCAATGAAAGGGAACCCCTTTCTTCAACAATCGAGTAAATCCGTTGGTCAATTCAGCATAATTGGGAACAAATATCCGTTGAAAGTTAGTCTTCCCTTGGAATCGTTATAGTTGAACAAGAGAGGAAGGAGTAGGGAGATCTAGGATCGCCTAGAATTTAAGTGGATCAATACGAATATCTTGCTTTAACGCAATGAAGCTGAGAAGTTGTCCAGATTGCACACAAAACACGCACTTGTGTAGATTGAACCTAATGTGAAAATGTCGATAGAAATATAACCTGAGATGCATGGGATGGACCACATGATGTTTCAAGTGGGCTGGTAGATCATCCAAATATGGTTGTAAAATGTGTTTAATGTCATGGAAGGCATAATTCACTGCCCTCTGAAAAGTTGTCCTAGAATTTTTCAATCCGAAAGGGAGCTTTCGATATGAAAATGTACCCATGGAAAAATAAATTTGGTTTTATGTTGGTCCAATCGGAGAATGTTGATCTCATTTAGCTGGAATAACCATCCATAAATGAAAATACTTCACTGCGAGCACAATAATCAACAATCTGGTTGATAAACAAAGTAAGATAATTGTCATTAGGACAAGCACTATTGATGTCCTAGTAATCGAAACACACACATATTGTTCCTTGTTTATTCATGATAGAAACAATGTTTGACACCCAATCAGTTAGAGGTATTGGGTAGATTAAACCAACACAGAGAAGTTTTTTAACTTTCGCCTTAATAGCAGCAGCATTCTTAGGATGAACCAGACATAGGCACTTCTGAACTGACTTAGCATCAATATATGTTCTAATTTCATGTACAACAATGTTTGGATCCATATCTGGCATCTATTCATATGACCAGGCGAAAAAAAATCCCAAAATTCCTGGAAAAGGGCTTTATAGGCCTGGATCTCATCGGGAGAGAAAGATACACCAATATGTACATTCTTGACAATTCTAGGCTTGATCAAAATATCAAGAGGGATAGTCTCTTCAATATTCGACAAATTCTTCTAAGAATCAATATCGTGGATAGATAAAAAATTCAAAGATATCTCAATGACATTGGGTGAATAAACATCACTCAGAATATCCTTGGAAGAATTTGGCAAGGAGGAACGATGATGATTCTCGTCCCACGGCGCATCATCTGACATCATGACCTCCATGATGATTTCATTAGTAGGGAATGTATTGAAGAAAGGATCAGAAGACATTCCATAATATAAGGAATGATCAACCCAATCGATCGAAGAGAAAAAATCAGAGTGTGTCAAATAGGCCGAATAGATGGCTTTGTATTTGAGCTCAATAAGACTTAGTGACATGCGGTCACCAAAGCTATCAATATTAGATGCATCTAGTACTATCCAAGGATCATATGGAGTAGTACAAGAAGATATCATGTTGGTGTAGGAAACCAAGCTCGAGTTGTCGAGAAGGGGATAAGGAAGAGGAGAAGGAAAAGAAAAGGTTCCCACAAGGGAAGAATCCTTAAGCAATCCCACCCTAACATGTTGATTTGGATGTGGGGTTTCTCCCACAAAATGGATGCTTCCAGTAACTTGATAATTATTGGAAAAGAAGTTGAGATTATCAATGGCCACTATGCCCCCCCCCCGGTAAAGGAAAGATATCATTCTAAAATAATTCAAAACGATAGCAGCCATAACATAAACCCATGCATGACCCAGTATAAGGTTATAATCTAACAGTTCGTCATTAACTTCGACTTCTACGAACACCATCTTGCCACCAAATTTAATTTGTAACAAACTCAAAATTCCAAAAGGCTTGAAGCCTCTTCCATCAAAGGCCTTTAGAGTGGTTGGTCACTGAATGAGTTGAGAAGAGCCAGTGACCTTCCAACAATAAAGTGACATGATGCAGGTGGAATCTCCTTCATCCATGATGGTTCGATAGATGGTCTTACTTCTCACAACAACCTTAATCGTGAAAGTTAATTATGCTAGAAGTCTAGGTGTATGAGTCTCATGATTAAACGCTACAAGGTTATAATCTAAAGGATCAACAACTATAATTGCGGAAAGTAAAGCCTTCTTCTAGGCAGGGCAATTTTGCAACACCTCAAGAGTCAACATAGTTGAAGGAGCTTAAGTCAAATCCTCAACTATGTTATAATTATGTGCAGCTCTCACACGAGGGTTGAATGTGGATTTATGAATAACGCCTTTAGGAGGTTTAATTGTTAATTAAATAGGAATCATATTTGGAGTAGGATACAAAATAGATGAGTTAGAACTGGCAAGTTGATCAGTAGCCTGACTAGTCGAGGGATTCAAATTACCATAGTCCTTATTCCTCATTGCCACCATGACTTCATTTTTCGGCTGGGTGGAGGAAAGCATCATAACTGAGGAAGAGGAAGTGGGATCCTGAGCAACCATGTTGGTCTCCTGATTAGGAAAGGGATATGTCAACAAATCAGGTGCAACCGATGATTTAAGGAATTGATTTACTTCCACCTGATGTGGACAATCGCGAGTTAAATGCTCCTCATTACAGATGAAACAAGGATAATGAGGTTTCCAATTTTCTTTAGAAGGTTGGTTATTTTTTTTTTCTTGCAGAGGATTATATTTCTTCTTTTTACCTTTTCCGTTCTTCTTAATTCCCGGTTGCTGAGATTTGCCTTTTGTGGATTGGATGACATTGATCTCAGAAGTCGAAGTCCTAGGAGTGATAGAGGGAAGGTTTTGATCAGCCACAACAAGAGTTGAACCAGATGGTTACTCACTGACTGATGGCTATCATAACTGATCATGCCATTGGCGGTGTGTGATTCTTTACCAGAAGGTTGTGGAACAATATTTGAAGGTCGCATAGCATTTGATATTTTATCATAGAGTGTGCCATATTGAGTATAAATAAAATCAAGATATTGGGCATGAGCAATTACTTGTTGTTCGGTCACAACTCTGCCTTTAGAAATGTCTTCTGTTATGGATGGTAAAAGAGACTTAATAAACCATTCAGCTAGTAATTTGTCAAGAACGAAGGTTTTGACTAAACGATGGCGATGTCACCACTCATGAATATGATCAAAAATATGAGTGGAATCAAATTGTTTGAAGGAATTCAAAAGTTCAGTTTCGGTTTCATAGTGAATGGGAAACTGAAAATGAGTTAAGAACATGGTTTCTAAGGCATTGAAATTGTGAAACAAAACTCTTGGAAATTAAATATACCACTTTGTTGTCGTATCAGTAAGTGTCTGCTAGAAAATGCACAATCAAATAGAGTTACCATTTAAATAGTTTAAAGAACACCATAAATGATACGTCATAATGTGTGTAGATGGGTATTCTCTAGGATTTCCATTGAACTTTGGGATATCACTAGTCAATTTCGTAGGAATAATTAGCCACCAGGGAGGGTGACAAATGGGATCATTTGTAAGTTGTGTCAGGTCTAGAAATTCAAGGGTCACCACAAATGGCAACTGCTAATTAAATTTCGGTGGAGGGTATCCTGGGTAAGATGGGATGGCTTGATAAATAGGTATATACTCTCCTGGATAGGGAGGATTCTAATAACCTGGATAAACATAACCCTGCTTCCAAATTATGGGATAACCTTGTTTTCTAGCTTTAGAATAACCTTGCAAAGGTTGAAATGGTTGGGTTTGCATTTTCTGACCTTGGTAAGGCATCTAAGGAATACCTTGATATGGTTTTCCTGTGATATTTTGCATCATCCCTATGTAAGGTGGAATAGTTTGTCTCGATTCCATGCCATATACAGGTTGACCCATTTGACTTTGAGGAATAGCCATACCAAGTGGTGGAGGTTGTAAGGTACCTTGAAGAAGCTGGGTAAGTGGTAATTGGGAGACGATACCAGTGGAAGAGGTTGAGTTAGAGGTGCAGCCTGCAAAGGTTGACTTACATGAACTTGATCTTGAACAGGTTGAGGTAGAGGTTAACATATAGAAATTTGAGATCGGAACAGGTTGAGAGGTTTGAACTTAATTCACAACCGAGCTTGGTTGTATAGGCAATTTAGGTTGCCAAGAATTGACAATCATCCTTGGATATGGAAGACTTGAATGAGGTTGATCAGTATATTGAAGTACTTGATTAGGAGATGGAAACATTCCGACAACAGGTTTCCCCCCTTCTAAAAGAGGAGGGGAATACGGAGGCAACTACCCCCCAAGAGGAGGGTACCCAATATGAGGTGTATTGGGTTGTTGTAGATGTCCATACCCACTAACATAAGGCCCAGATTGCTGCTCTACTAAAGTTTGATATGGAGGAGGAGGAGAAGATTGTGTAGCGCTCATCAAAGAAGTGCCATATGGGATTGCAGAAGAGGATGACATGGGAGAAGTCCTTGGATTGGATGCTGCACCAGAAAAGGTACCAGATAACGATTGGTAACTAGGTGGGACATATGAACCACCATATAAATGTCTCTCTGGTGAGGTTGAAAACATAGAAGAAGCTGCAACATTGGTTGCCTCGATCATAGTAGTAGATGAGAGCTATGAAACCATAGCAGACTTAGTCATGGTAAAATTTCCCAAAGAGGATTGTCGAGGGAAACTCAAGGGTGAGTTGAAAATAAATGAATAAGATGAAGGAGCTTGTACCAAAGTATGAGGAAGAGGGACTTAATAGATATTAAGCCCTCTAAAATGAATAAGGGTAGAAGGTTGAGGTTCTTCTTAAGGGATCTCCTCAATGCTCACAAGATTACGTGGAAGTGGTTCACTGTTGGATCTGAAATATATGGGTTGAGGTTGGGTCTGAGATAGAGGAAAGGAAGAGGAAGTGATTGAAGTAATAGGTGTAGTTAACTGAGGCACCTGAGGTTGTAATGTTTATGATTCAAGATACTTAGGTCCAATAACCTCAGGTAGTAAAATCTTCGGTGCTTTTGTTTCGACTGTGTTGGACTCACCAGCTAGTGGAGAAGTGATCTCAGGTTCAGTACTCATAGGAAAATAAGATTCTATTGTATCAATTTCAAATGGAGGACCAAAAGGTGTAGCTCTCGAAGTATTGGATTCAGTGTTCTACATCTACTTTTTTTTTTCTTACGATGTATAAGAATTGCCTCAGGTGGAAGAGGAGGAAATATTTTCATCCTACATGAATGACATGGTTGAGGAGGTTATTCTTCCATGTTGGTTTAATAAATTTTAGAAATTAACAAACAAACAAAAAATCAAAAAAAGGGTAACTAGGCAAAAGGGTTTACCAAGCAATTTGTGATCTCCAATATACAACCTTGGAGAACCAAGGATTTACATATGGGAAAGAAATCTCCCTGAATGTCTTGTTCGGTGTATCACATTGTACAATTTGCCTGACTCAGTTACCTAAGGTGAGGATAGCAACCTAGTGTAGACTTCCAAAATATACCCGAAGGTACGTGGAAGCGCAGTTCGTGTTAGTGTTGTCTAATGCATAAATGTACGATGAGATCATTTCCATATAATTTTCCTGTGTGGAATGCTAGCCAATATACCTGAAGGTACGTGGAAAACGTCTAATACACTTATGTATGTGGAAATGGATATCACCCTCGAAATGCAATTCTAGAAAAAAACGATGACTCCTATGTTTATAGATGTCGGAACACGTCTCTAGCCTAGACCTCTAGATGTTTGTGTTAATGTTTCAAATGATCCTTAAGATTGACTCAATAAATTTTAAAGCTTCTCTTAAATTAAGTTTCAGTTTTTCAAGGCTCACCACGAATTTCACCTTAATATCCTAAAGATACAATCTAGCATGATAAAATTAAATATTTTCTTTTCAATGAAAACCTATGTATGGGAGGGAAGAAATAAAGGGTAATGTAGCATACAAAATGCAACAAACAAAATTTTTTACGTAAATTTCCCTAATGCAATTGTTCCAATTTCCAATTCCACACACAAAACCTTAAATGCAATGAAAATTGCAAATTGATGATATTTTTCTTTTCAATCCTCTTAATTTCCAAATGGAATGAAAACTAAGATGCTTGTTAAATCACCGATGAGAGAAACCACACAGAATGATGATTGTAATATCACTTTTTTCAAACAATCAATGATCAAGCAAAAGTTTTCCAATGACCTAAATGATAAGAACAAAGCAAAACCAAAACAAATTCTTATCAAAGGCTATCAAAATCAAAAGAAAACTAAGTGAAGGCTTTTCAGAGATAAGGATAGACTCAGAGACAGTAGGAAAACAAGTTGGACCAAAGAAAATCATAGAGTAAGGCAATAAAAGAAATTTTTTGTATCTTACAAGGATCAACGCGGGTGCAAGATAGGCACCAGTGCTCTGCAACATAGGTATAGAGAAGGATAAGGTGTGCTAAAGTGATTTATCTCTAGACCAGGGAGTGTGTTGGGGCATATTCAACCAAAATATGACAAAAAAAATCAAATCAAGCTCAGGGAAGGGTTTTCCTAGGGTCAATCAAGTTTTGAGTGAATCAATCAAGGTCAATTTAATAGGTGAAAAAGGTGCTAAGGTCAAGGAAACCACTAAAGGAAGAAATCGGTCCCTAGTGGGGTCGCCAATTTGTTATGTGAAATTTATGATTGTGGACAAAGGTGAATTCCATAGACCTAGTGGATTGGTCTCTAACAACAGAAGACAAAGAACATGGAGTTTTCCAAAGACAAAGAACATGGAGTTTTCATTAGAGATATTAGAATATAGGAATGAATCCTACCTCGAATTTGTAGCAAGCTTCTCTCTCCTCCTCGCTTGTAAGCTCCAATTGTAGCTCCATATGTTATAATTAGAACTTGCACACACGACTAAAACAAGAAAAGGATCTATGACAAACAATTAGCATAATCTAACATCTTTATTAAATGAATTAGTAAGTCATAGAAATAGATGACTGTAAACATAATACAACATATATAGGAAAACAAGGTACTATTTGTATTAATAGAAATAGGAGAGAGTTTACAACCATAAATAGTAATTGATATTGTAGATGTCTCCCGAGTTTTACTTTTCCTTTCTTGTCACAAAGCACACCTCAATATCAACCCTAATGCATGAAGATGATGACTCCTTTAGGTTCAAGGCAAAAACACAAGGGAAAAATCAATCTCCAAAAGCCAACCCTTATGCTATGGATGGAAATAAATTTATAGGAGAAGGATGGTAGTTTAGGATTTTACATTATGGGCTTGAGATCCACATATGATGGGAGGATGAGCTCAAGGGATAAGAGATGATGTCTCCAAGGTAGAATCAGATAGGAATCGAGCTTCTTATCCATGGTAAATAGTTAAAACAACCCTTAGAAGCTTCTAGAAGAGGAAGCTTAATAATTATTTTTAATTTTCCCGAATTTTTAGAATCATTGCACTTGCAGAAGTGACAAACTAGTGTTGACCAACACTAGTGTAGAAGGGAGCAACCAGCGTTGAACGCGGGTGCCTAAATGGATAGGGTGCATTGGGGATAAAAACATTGATTTTGAGCAATTAATCCCAGAAACTCAGGCTTTTTGGAAAGGCCATGCTTATGGATTTGTGAGGGGATGATGACAACATGTTCATGGATGTTGATTAATCCAGTTTGTAGGCCTATTGACAGATGTGAAAAAATGGTCTATAATAGATGAAATTATGTATTTCAATAAGATGACAAAATATAAATGTATGAAAGTCCAAGAGTCAGATATAGAATATGAAAAGTCACATGTGGACAAAAGAGTCACTAGGAAAATTCCAAGAGTCTTGTAGAAGTTCAAGGGTAACTTGGAAGTCCAAGAGTCATGAGGGAAGCTCAAGAGTCATGGGGATATGAAAGGTCATTCCTCTTGTTATAAATACACCCTCATAACTCAAGAAAAGGGATTTTGGAGGCTTGGCCTTTGGAGACATAGCCTTGGTGTCTTTAGCTTGGCATATGAGAGAAGATCATTCTTTAGAGAAACAAGAACTGACTCAATGTTCCACTATTGGAGCTAGTGCATCACCATTGTCACTGGTTGCTTTGATCTTTCACCTAATAATTAGAAGCTCGTTGAGCCAACACATTTTCATACATGTATCGTGAATATTGTAAGACTATTCTTTGGATGTTTGTGTTATATGTTGTGTTCATATGTACTAAAGAAATTGAACTAATTCATTGGATTTGGTGCTTATCTTGTTGAATGTGTGTTGTATTTGCTTTAATGATAATTGTGTCTTTGTGAACTACTTCACAAGATAATTAACGAATCTTTCCTTACTCTCGTGTGCCTCTCTTAGGATAGTGCTATTACTTTCCTTCTAGAGACTCATTATTTACTTCCCTATTGTGAAAGTCTCGTTTTACACATTGCAATTGGTGTTTCACAATGTCAACTTACTTGTTGATTTCAAATATTATGTGCATACTATCTTATGTTATTCATTGCAGCTAAGGAAACCATTGAGTTATGGTGGTCAAGTTGATACTTTGGATGAGGCTCCTACTCCAAAAGGTGTGAGGTCTAATTGAGACTACACATCGAGGAGACCCCATTAGATGATAGATTTCTAGCACCATCAACAGGTACCCACATGGGATATCCTCCAGAAGCATTTTGATGTGGGGTCGAGGTGGTGTGCACTATGTGAAGGAGATGAAGAAAGCATCAAACACGTGTTCATGCTATGCTCTTTCTTCAAGCAAGTATAGGAAGTGTATCAAAATGCAACAAGGTCCAATCATAGATGGGAAGGGGAAGAACTAGAAGTTGTATGGAAATATTGGTGTGCATATCCCTCAACCCATCCTCATCAGGCCCTTCTACTCATTATTTTTTGGGGCATATAGCTAGCTCGCAATTAAATCATCTTTCAAGAAAAATTAATGGTGAAAGAGAGAACTACAACTGAAGCTCTGGCAATTTTGTCTCACTTTCCTCAGAAAAAAGGCATTCCTCCTCCTATATCAATCATGGAAGAATCCCTAGACCTCACAAAACCATGGGTTTTCTTTGATGGGGCCTCTAGTGACTCTGCAAACAAGAGTGGTGGGGGATACGTCCTCTTCATGTCATCTAATCACTCTTTTCATGCTAAAATTGGGTTTGTCTGGGGCACAAACAACAAGGCTGAATTACTGGCTTGTAAAAAATTATTAGCCTTTGCAAAGGAAAAAAGTTTCACACAATTTCAAGTGTATGGTGCTCTATGTTAGTAGTCACTTGGCTAAACAAACCACAATTTTTTAGGAATTTTCTTTTATGTCCAATCCCAAAAGACATGTGACAACTAAAAGACTCATTCGATTTCTTTATATGTTCACATATCTATGGGGAGTGAAATGTTATGTCTTATTGACTTTCAAAATATGAGCTAAACATGGAACATGACCAATGGCACATCAGGGAGTGAAAGGACAACACTACATATGAATTTTACCACCAACCTTCCATTGAATAGACCAATGAAATTTGAGCATGCATTATTTTTACTTTTTGTAATGTAAATATTCTTGAAGAGTTGAGTACGTAATGCACTATAAAATTCAACCCTTATAAGGGGTAGGTACAATTTAATTTTTTGATGGATTTTTGTTAAATATATGTCGTAAATGGGATAGACGATTCTCATAGTGTTGGTTCCTTTTCTTTGATGGATGGTAATGGGTATTTACTTGTTGGTTTCATGGACAAAATCGGGATATGTCCCAGAACAGTGCAAATAGAATTATTATCTGAACCTGGTCACAAACTTGGATGAAGTCAAGCAATGCACGGTGAGTGCGAGGTGACTGCATGAAGATGGGTTACACTTTTGGGCCAACTGTGGCCATAGAATTTCAAGTTTTTCCTCTTTTATCAAATTGAAGCCCTCAAAATTCATATAAGCATTGTGAATTTTGATTAAAAGTAAAAAGACAATATGTGGAGAATTATGTTGTTGCCTTAACGATATTTTTTGCAAAAAAATTCGGTGTCGTATAATCTTTCAATTTTCCATTAAATGCAATGTCCTTGCAAATTTTCGCACATCTTAAGAGGTATGTGTGTGTTCATGTAGCATAAATTAGTGCAAAATTATATTTTTCATTATTTTTCGAAGTTGGCAAAGTAATATTTCAATTTCATTTTGGAGACACTTGTGTTCAAGTAAGATATTTTTCAACTCTTTAAATAAATTGAAAAAGCAAGAGTACCATTTTGAAGAGAACTTGTAAACGAAGATAGTGGTATTTTTTGAAATCTTTTTATTATGTATATTTTATTTTTATTGATTTATTATTCAACCCCTTTGAAAGTGTGCAAAAAAATTTCAAACATTATGTTTAAAAGAAATTAGATGAAAAATATCATTTGAATTCGAAAATGTCAAATTCATATGCCATTGGATAAAGGATTCTTTCACTAATCCAACATGATCAACTCCGCCACTTAAGGACAAATTATGTCCTAAATCAGCGAGGGTGCAAAATGGGCTTGCAGAGAAATTTGCAAAAGGGGTGCTAAAGCTGTGATTTTTAGGACCTCAAAAGCTCGATCGAGTGTTTGATTTCGAAATTCAAATAGCTCGATCGAGGGTTTAAGAAACCCTCGATCGAGCCCTTAATGTGGTTAAATAAAGGCTCAATCTAGCTTTAAAGCTCGATCTAGCTTGAATGCTCGATCAAGCCACTTTTTTTAATTCCATGCCTAGGTTGTATTGGTGGTAGATTTCAAAAACATGGCTTGATCGAGCTCCTAGATAACCTAGGGTTACATTGTTTAAACCCTCAAACAGCTCGATCGAGGGCTCAAATATTGCTCGATCGAGGGCTTAAAATGACTTATTGAACTATTACTTTTTACCTAAAACATACTCTCTCGCCAATAAATATAACCTAGCTCCATGCAATCACCTTGCATCTACAAAATGCAATTTGTGTATCTTTCCTAGAAAGTGAAAAATTACCCCTTTTTCATGTGGAAAACAGTTATAATTTACGTACAAATGGTAGAGAAAATAATAAAAAGATTTAAAACTTATATTTCTATATAAAAGCTATTAGATAAGACACAATAATTGAAACCATTCCAGGATCATTTCATTGCGTAACTTTGTATTATAGTTTTGATTTTCTAGTTACATATCATGCACAAGTATTTAGAATATTTACGATATATATTTATAGATATAAGTTGTTAGAAAGCTTCTGCTCTATCCCTACATTTTAGAGCAATCTTCGCATTTCTTTTGTGAGTTGTAGATAAGGAGATATCGGTGTGTAATGCCTATCATGTTTTGGTGCTTTTAAATCGGATGTTATCCAATTTGAGCAGCGCCTTGTTTCAAACCAAATCAAATGATAAATAATGTGATGGGTTGGGTTAGGAATAGGCTGTGGCACATCACACATACCCTCCAAAGAGCAGGAAATCTACTTACCTCTGGTCCTTTTTAAGGTATTTTATCTTCTTCTTTTAATAAGGTTTTCTTCATTTTCTGTTCTTACAGTGTTGAGGTTTATATAATTCATTCAATTATGTTGGTGAGATACATGGAATCTGCAATTAAGATAAAAGATTTTTTTTATTAATAATTAAAAAAAAAAATTGGCAACATCAGTGAAAGCAACATTATTGTTATCTTTGTTCATTATTAGAGCACTCAGTTTTTTTAATGGCCAGCAATGTTTAAAATTTCTTTTTTTAAAGGGGGTAGTCCCTGCAGAAGCTTATATTAAGCCCGATTTTGTATAATATATACATCAAACGTCATATCGACTGTCACATCAGATCACAATTTAACTTTGGCATATGGCTGACCCCGCAGCAACAACATAGACGGGATTCGATCGCGGATGGGATGCGAGAAAGTCGTTGACCCCACCACGCGAACCATGCACATGGATACGTAAAATTTCTTATGTAGGCTGGTGAGAATGCTTTATTGAATCTGTTGCATTTTTCATGTCACTTTTTGAATTATGCCCAATATTATTCAATCTGATGCAGAGCGTTTCTTTGCTTAGTTTGATGTAGGCTGCAGCAGGATTGTGATAACAAATGAAAATTGCAACAGGATTGTGATAACAAATGAAAATTGCAGCAGGATTGAAATTCAATAAAAAGTTAAATAGTAGATTTTGGAAAATTTTGAATAGTTGTTTCTAATTTTTTATTGTTATTAGGTGATATAATTTCAGTGAAAATTATACATTTTTAATGGTTTAAAATATATTTAAATATAAATATAATACTAATTAAATTTTTAATAAAATTAACTAAAAAAATATACAAAGAAAAAACTAAAATTTAAAATATAAAAGCATTAAATTACAACCATTATTATACCTTGGAGTCCTCGAAACATAAATAAATAATGATTTGAAAACCTTTAAAAACCATTAAAATTTTAAAAATATTTCATAAACAGCAAGGTATATGCTAACTTCCCTCATGTCCATGAAATTTTCAAAAAACATATTTAATTTTAAGCTTTCACATATATATTTACGAGTGAATTTTGTCCAAAATCCTAATAGAATTTGAAAATAACTTTATCACTATATTTTTCCTTTACATTTAAGGAAAAATTATAACACTTCATTGGAAAGATATACCAGACGATAGTAGTGCAAACCTTTTCTATTTAGCATCACAAATTAATTTTGCTCTTTAAGAA